>JACVRA010000171.1:0-97915 GCA_019828545.1 Paracamarosporium sp. OC-R06-R3 | reverse complement strand
CTGTGCTGTGCTGTGCTGTGCTGTGCTGTGCTGTCTTGTTTTGTGAGAGATATATAGGATGGGCGGGTGGGTGAATGGGTGGGCGTTGTTAGGTCGAGTCACGGAGAGGGATTGGGCATGTATATGCTTACAGAGAAGAACCCACGTAGGAGAGAAGATGGACGGCTTTTCAAGCTCAGTCGGCTGGTTTTATATACGGTTAGACGGGTGTTGGTTGAATGGTTGAGTGCACGGATGGGTACGCAATATGCGCAGTGTCTCTAGTGACATGTATAGCTGTTTAGTTATATATTGATTTGCACAAGTGTGTAGATGGTGAGCTGTTGGCGTAAGATAATGTAATATGGCACGGTTTTGTGGTAGGGGAAGGTATATACAAGAGAGCGGTACACACAGGACGGATAGATGTATCAGAATGTCACTATCCCTATTTATGACTTATATGTCAAAGTCAAGGGTACAGCGCAGCATGGTACGTAGGAAAACAAGTTACGTATATCAGATAGGAAGAGTATATGGTGGAATATACTATACAAATTCGTTGTTTCCGTCCAGGAAAAGTCACTCTTACGACACGGTGAGTAATGTCATGAGAGTGGCAGAGATGAGTAGATGCATTAAGTCTATTTTTTGTATATCCTGAGAGGATTGGGTGACGGGTATATTCGTGTATTCGTGTATTCGTCAAGTCGTAAGTGTCGTGCCGTGTTGCGCTCTATCATATTGTACCATGTCCTGCCCTACTCCGACGCCATCCATCTGCCCATCTCTGTATGTCAAGCAATGCCAAATCCACAACGCTATCAAACACCAAAGTACCAGGGCAAATTGCAAACTGTGTAATCTCAAGACACGCAAACCCATGTCCAGGCTCCTACTGCGCCATATGCTCATATCAAGATCATAACATCAACGCTAGAAGTCACGGCCCGAATACGAATACCTGTGCGATGCAAGAGCAGAGGACGCCTAGTCCATGAGCTCTGTCGCGCTCTCAAAAGCGTCGTCCTCACTGTCCTCGTAGTGAGCGCCGTAGCCATCCACTCCATCTTTATTCTCCCTGCCACCAGGCTTGCCAACCGCCCTGCTAGCCACCGCCTCAGTGTCGCCTTGTATCTCAGCCAGCATTTCCTGCGCATACTCCATCCTCTTCGCCTTAACCCCTTCAAGATACTGCAGCACCAGCCGCGCACATTCCTCCTTTGCCTTCTTCTTCCCAAACACGTGTCGAACCTCGCCGATCGGCCCGTCGAGAAAACTTCCATTCCTGAAGTAGCACGACACAGTGTGGAATCCTGGCGCCGAGATGGAAGAGGGAGTGTAGCGCCATTCTGGGATCGTGAGGGAGAGTTGAGCGGCAAGGTCGGTGGCACGTTGGGCGTAGGAACTTGCGCCCGTGGCAGTGTCGATGGAGTCAGGAGGCGACTTCACCTTTCTGATGCCGCCCAGCTCGGTATACTTCTCAGGCCAAAGACCTTCTGATTGAAAGTGCTTGACGGCGCAGCTGGCGGCGTGCTGGCGGGCAGCTTTCTTAGAAGTGAAGTAGGTTGTGCGGGAGCCGAAGGGAGCAGAGTGGCCGTCGATGGTGACTTCGCAAGAGAAGGATTGGCCGAGCTGGAAGTCAGTATATGTGGGTTGGGGGGAGTCTACCGAACGTTGGAACTCTGTCGTCACGTTAGCAAATGCCCTTCTCTTTGCCACATGGATTTCATACCAAGCAACTGTCCAATATAATTAACCAGCGGTTCCTTCTCTTTCTTGACCACGTCCGGGGGTATATTCTCCGTCTTCTGCTTTTTAGCCTTGGGCATCCTCTCCAACGTCCCCTGCGTCTCCATCTCATTAATAACCCCCAAGCACACCTCACTCAGTCTCTCCTTCGCCTCCTGTTTACTCCCACACGGTCCGTCCACATTCAAGTCTTTCCCTAGAAAGTGGGTCCGCGCGCTCCACCCCTCGGCACCGCTTCCATCGAAGACGAATTGTGGCTGCAGAATGCCGAGCGCTTGGTATTTCTCGTGCAGCTCGATCGTGTATCTGGACGAACGGGCAGCTATGGCGCGAGGCTGCGGGGTGGGCTGAGCTTCCGGGCCGATGGTGGGAGTAGAGGACTTGTACGGGGTCATAAACTCTTCGATAGAGAGGATCTGGCCGTACATACTGGGAGGGTTGTCTGGCGTGGACACCGCGGTCGGGGTGTCGATCTCCATATTTTTTCTCTTTGCCGTGTTCTTGCTCTGGCCTCGGGCGCGCCAGTATTCTTTTCGACTTGAGAGTGGTATTGGAACTGAGGAGGTGGAATTGGAGCTGGAGACTGGTGGAATTAAGGAGGCCGGAGAGGGCTTGCCAGCGGGCACAATCAAGCACCGCAGCAGGTCGGCTCCGGCTTGCATTGTTTTGCGGCGTAGGCGCGTTTGCTTGCCAAGGATCCGTCGCTTGGTGGGGAACTTTCTTACCCCACCACCTGATTACGCGACGACGCGTCTCGTTTGTTGGGTTTGGTAGAAGGAACTGTTGCTCGGTTTTTCGAGCGAGCAAGATAGCAATAAGCTGGACAATGATTGTATAGCGGCGATCGATGGACACCCGTAGGCAAAACACGCCGTAGGCAGAGTGAGTGAAGACGGAGAGTTTGTGCAATGCAGCATCTGCAATTAGGCAATCGCGTTGTAGTAGGTTACCCACGATTGAGGGGGCAAGTGCGACGGCGCGACACGCTACCGCCCTGGAGCAAACCCAATTGAAACATCCCGCCCTCACGCAACGGAAGCATAGTCCTCCTCGCGTTCTCACGTCTCTCACCTTTCCCATCGACCACATGTCACGGTGGCTTTCGCCATGTTCTACACCTTGAATGCCATGCTGAGACGCTGTGCACTGACTTCCACTTCGACATCTATCATCTGTCCTACATGAGACAACATACTATCTTCTCAATTACACGTGGCAACGACACCAATGCGAACTATCCTTTCTTGATACTCAAGTCAGAATGGAGAAGACTGAAAGCTGGCCTGGCAAGACCGGACGCAGAGCGGATGAACCGAAGCCGGAAGTACCACTGCTGAGCATTCAAATCATTCAACCGCACCGTTACCTATAATCGTCGTCCAAATATCCAACTACCAAATACACTACTATAGTACTGTACAAACCACCCACCCAAATCGCCCAAAGAAAAGAAAAGAAAAAGCCCAACACCAACCATTCACAGTATTACATCCCACCATTAACCCAAAATAGGTATCTCGCCAAAGCAAACCATACCAAATAACCACCCCGTTGATCATGACATCGTAACACATTACCACCGCTATTACAATCACCCCACCCCACCTACATCATCTTAAACTCTCCACACACCCCTCTCCCTCTCCCCAAAATCAACAGGCATACCCCCAACCTTACTATCCCTCCGCCCCTCTGCCCCAACTCCCGTGTCCTCTCCGAACCCGCCCTGCAACTTCCACAGCCCACCATCCCCCATCAAGTTCCCCACTCCATTGTGTCCTTCGTCCGCACCACCACCCATCAAGTCCGCAACGCCGAATTGCTCTGCTGCGCTCTCGAGATGCGAGATCAACGATGGATGGTGCCATGAGGGTTTCGTAGCGTAGCAGTTCGCGGGCATACTGGCGTTGATGTTTGCGAGGGAAGATAAATCGCCGAAGGCCGGGTCGGCTAAGCCGTGCTGGGTGTCCAGACCTGTGATTGACGGCAGGTTAGGCAGTGTCGTACTGTGATGCGCCGTCATACCGTTTGGGTTGTACGATTCGTATGCGCCGAGGTTGATGGTGGGTTCCAGCGGGGCAAGGCAGCCTGAAATGGTGATGTGGCCGCCATCGAAGTCGAAGTCGTTCGCGTCGTGGAAGCTTTGAGATTGCGAGACGCCGACGGTGTCCTGGGTGTGCGAGAGGGATGGCAGGGAATGTGTCTGGGAGTAGTCTGTAGCGAGGCTGGGAGCGGTGGCGGAATTTGGGTTGGAGAAATCTGATGATGCCATGCCTTCGAGCGCAAGGGCGTCGAGGTCGAGCTGCGGCTGGTGCCCGCCAAAGGGATGATGCGGGAAGTCGAGCGGTAAGGTCGGATACATCGCATGTGACGACGTGGGGATTGATAGCATGGACAAGGACGACGAGGTGTGAGAAGGTATGAGTTCTTTTGCGTTCCGGATATGCTGCAGTTCGTCGTCTTTGATCCATTTCTTGTCCCCACGATGCCCGAAGTGGGCGATGCGCCAAGTCATGCGGCCTGCCTCGTGGCTGTTCCGCGTCTGGCTAAAGCGCCATAAAATGGTCAAGAGGCGGACTTGCCCGCCGTCTTTCATGCCGTAGATATCCTGGGCGGCGGTCATGTTCTGCAGTTCCCTGCGGACAAGCTCTTCGTAGCGTGTGCGAGCAGGCTGCTCTTCCTGTGCTGAAGCCTTTCCCAGCAAATCACCGAGCTTTTGCATCTGGTGCACCCAAAATTTGGACCCAAAGTGAACGTGCATAAGTCCATGTTCTGCATGATACTCTTCCTGCGTACGCGTTTCTCTGGCTTTACCCTGAGCTCTATCCCCATCAGGCTGATCAGCTACTCTACCGTTTTCAAAGAAACGCGTTCGGCATTCTATTGAGTCGTAGATAGAAAGATCAATCTGTGAGTGCAGGTCAAGAGTTATGCTCAAGGTTGCCCCAGCGAGTCGCTCCATCGTCATGACCTTGATAGTGGCATCGCAGATGAGGACGTGGTGGTCTCTAAATGCATCCGTCCGGTGGAACTTGAACTCAGGATACTGTTTGTGCCATGAAGTTGTATCAGTGACATGTAGATCATCGAGTCGGGGCTTGCTGTTGTTAAGGTGGGTGAAGTCATGGGCATGACGCTTTGCCACTTCTACAAACATGTCAAAATTGGCTATTGTGTAGGGGGACTCCTCGTGACCGGAAAGAAGCTTTGCAAGAGCGACTGAAGAGGGCAGATATCCGAGGCTTTGTTGCAACTCTGAGTCGGCCTGCGAGTGGTCGTACTTTGAGGATACGTGCCGGTGACGGTGGTGGCCGAAGTGTGAGCCTGCGTGGCGTACTCGGCCACCCCGACCTCCCATATCCTCGGTGGACATGTAAACTAAGACTGGTTTCGATGTCAATAGCCGGCGATGTAAGCTTCATATTGATCTTACTCTGCGGTTGATCTGCTAACATAGGCTTCAACACTTGGATATGACTCGAGACTTGTTTGCGTGTGCGGGGTTCGCCTGTGTCCCTATGGATCGAATCTGCTACCAACTCGTTCCGGCCACGCAGCTGCCCGTCCAGCATTTGTTTTCGCCGGCCCATAGGTGGCCATCGAACAAGTGCTGAAGATGTCAGTTGAAGAGGCCGACAATTGTGGTCGAAAGAGCGAAACTGTTTACCTCTGAAGAAGGCTTCCTCGAGATGATCTGGCCATCGTTGCTCCTTGCTGTCCTTTGCTGATGCGGTTTCCGAGGGTTGACGATCACGGTATTTCTGGTATTTGTCGCAGTTCTTCAACAACTTCATCAATCTCTTCGTCTCGATATCGATCTGGGCCTCCGACTTGTCGCCGTTGAAATGAGAAGCAACGTTGCCCGTGAAGTAGCCACCTAACCGACCGGCATAGATGGGAGTAGGTGAACGTTTGCATGAGGTATCTTCAGTGTAGTCATGCCGCCTGTTTGCTGATCGCTCCTGCAACACACGGCTTGGTATGTATGTATCAGGCTCCGGTAAGGCTGGAGCATTAGAGGGAAGGACGCATGAACGATGATGTAGCTCCATTATGGAAGGGAATGCTTGCAGCTGAAAAGAATAGGAATCTAACAATGTCTGAGGAAAGGAACGTAGAGCGGTTGGAGCAAAGGAATGACTGAAGAGAATGGCATGGACGTGGCGAGGCAGCAATGTGGGAGGAGCACATCAAGTGATGATATACAGCTAGTCTAGACGGCCTGTCAGGAGGGCAGGACTCGCCTCTCCAAGGCACAGCGGGTTACCACCAAGAGGGGCACACAGTCGCTGTGGTGACATAATGTCAAGTTGAGATTAGGCTAACACACTACAGAGAGTCAAGCGTCGACCGAACCATTTCGCTTGTCGACCGTATAATTACACCCCACGAGGTTTCCATTGAACGGAATGATAACATTGCTGATTTGGTTACGATTAGCAAGGCGAGCAAGGGCATAGACAACTGCCGAAGATCTGTCTGATTGGAGCGTGGCTGGCTCACGCACTCTGTGCGAGGGAGACGAGGCACGGGAATGTTCTGAAGTCGAAGAATGTCAGCAAGCGTAAACAAAACTCAACGTTACAGGCATAGCAGCGAGCGTGCGAGACTGACAAATGTCTTTCGCGTCTAAGACATAGGGAGCAAGGCAGCAACGCGGTGTGGTAGCCATGCGTTTGATCCAGGCCTGTGCAGGTAGTAAAATCTCCTGTCGCGGGTAGCGAAATTTTTAGACCATGTGCCAAGGGTACGTGACGCTGATGTCTTAAGTATAGAGCGAAAGGACGAGCCTTGAAAACTTCGCGTCCTTAGTCATGACAGCAAGGGGTAAGCCAAGGGACCGTTTTGTGTCGCGACGCACAATTCTACCAGGACGCGCTGCTTGCTGGCTAAGCTTCGTCTAGATCGTCGGTGCCTGCAACGTTAAACTTTTTCCGTCCGCCTGACGTCAAACGCTGGAGGGCAACTTTGTTTGCCTGTGACCCAACCTTCTGTTGCATCTTCTCCAGCTCCAGCTCTGGGTCGTCGGCCTCGGTCTCAGCAAAAGTGAGAACAAGATGTCTGCCCAGCAAATGCGTGCCACGGAGTTGGTTCATCGCATTGGCAGCATCACGCTTCGTCGAAAACTCGGCGAACGCAAATCCACGGGATGACGAATCGAACTTCTTCGGCACCCTGACCGAGCGCAAGGACCCGTAAGGGGCAAAGAGCGCGCGAACATCCTTTTTCTGTGTACAGGTTAGAACGTGCGACTTGAACATCATAAGATGAGGGGTACATACAGTAGCCTCGAAAGGCAAATTCTTGATAAGGATTTTCGTCCCAGTCGCCTTCTTCGCAGCGTCTTCCTTTCGTCGCTCTTCTGCAGCGTCGGCACCTCTGTGTGAGGCCTGGATCTTCAGCGAATGTCCCTCGAGGCTATAACCATCCATGGCCCGCAGCGCGGCAGAAGCTGTCTCAGAGCTACTGAAGTCCACAAATCCGTAACCAAGCGAGAGCACGCCACGCTTTGGGTCAGTTTTGGTACGAACGACCGCGCTGCGAAACCCAGCCAATGGTTTGAATGTCTCAGACAGCTTCTGCGTTGTTGTCGAGAAATTAAGATTCTTCACGTGGAGTGTAACAGTGTTGGTTGACTGTGGCTCCTCTTCAAGCAGATCTTGGGCAGAAAGTACTGCGCCAGGCTTGTCAGAAGTTGCAGTCGGTGCTACCGTGCTTATCGGACCTTCTTTGAAAAGATCTTTGGGGGCCTTTTCGAGGTATAATATTGAGTCCTTCATCTTCCTGTACGAGAGAGACATGAAGGCAGACTTGGCTTGCGGAGCATTCGCAAACTCCACGATAGCAGTCATACCTGCAGGAGGCATCAAAAACCTGCGAATAGTGCCATGTTCCTCGAAAAGTTGCCGGATCTCATCCGCCTTGACTCCATGAGGAATGTTCTTGACAAGAATAGCAAGATCCCCTTTCGCGCTCCTTTTGAACGCCTCGAGATCAACACCCTGCTTCGCAAAGTAACCCTTAGTCTCCTGGATGATGTGCGTTTCAGCATGGGCTTGCTTGACCGCGGCATCCGAAGAGGTGGGATCTAAGAGTTCAGCTTTGCTAATGTTGAGACGCTCCGCCACTGTCGAAAGCACGGCATCAGTATTAAGATAAAGTGAGTTCCAATTGAAGGTCGCCGCGGAGGCATTCTTCTTCCTAAGAACTTCTTTTTGCTTCTTCAACGGTAACTGAGAAATGGCGAACTCATCGAGTGCATCGTTTCGTTTTGCCTTTCCCGAGATTATGTGCAATAACCTCCCCTGGAATATGGTACCGTCGTTGTCACGGAAGGCCTGAACTGCATGTTCGGGATCTTGGAACTGTACAAAGGCAAATCCTTTGCCTTTCCCGTCGATCTTCTTCGTCGGAACGTGAACCTTGAGAATGTCAGTTGCTGGGTTTCAAGCATGCAAAGTTTCAAGTCGGGGAAAGGTTTGCCACTTTCAGATAAGAGACACATCTACTAAAATAGTCTCCCGGTCAACCTCATTTGCAAAGCATCAGTTGTCCCTATCTTGGATATTCATCATGTGACGCAGGGTCTTGATAAAGTGGAAATAAAGCCTACCTCTTCGAGTGAACCATACTTGACAAATTGTTCCCGTATGTCGTCTTCAGTGACGTCGTAGTGAAGATTCCTCAAGAACAGTCGACCAGTCTGGCGAAGTTTGTCCTCTTCCGACGGCGCTGCGTTTTCTTCTTGAACTTCTTCTGCTGGTGTAACGTCCGGCTGAGCGGCTTCAACTTCCCCGTGACCCTCTGGTATTGTTGTGTTTCGATTGCTGGCTATCGGTGGGGGCAGATTGTCGTCGTCATCTTCCACAAGATCGAGGACTCTGTTCGTCCGTGACCGAAGCCAGTCAGCATCCGAGACAGGACCAGCCTCTTCAGCAGGTGCATCGGGAAGCTCTTCGGGCTCGTCTGCTTGGTTTTGAGGACTGTTGTTCTCATGGGCGACCGGTACAGCTTCCGCTGTGTGTTCCAATTCCCCTGACGGTTTCTGCTGGGCAGTCTTAGGCTTCTTTGATAGGACCTGATACTCGTCGTCGCTCTCGCCTTCAGGAATTACAATTTCCTCGTCTGGTTGCACAGCAGGTACAACTTGTGGGTCCATTTGTGCCTCCTCGTTCGCCCACGCCTTCTGCTTTGAGGGTGGCTGCATAACATCGAGGAATTCCTTCAGCTTCGGATCTTGTTCAACATCGTCTCGCTTCCGCTTGAGATTGTTCTCCTTGGGTGGTGGGATGTAATCATTGTTCCTTGGTGTGCTCTTTTCATATTTCTGTTGCCGTCGCGACTTAGGGAGGTCCTTGTCTGCAATCTGGGACGAATGTTAGCTCAGTCCAGTGCGTGGGCTCTATCCATACTTACAGCCCTTGCTGGCTCGGCAAATATCTTAGACATGCGGATGAAGGACTTATTGAAATATTTGATCGCCTTGGAGGCATCTTCTGGTGTCTTATATCCAACATAGCCAATGCGGCGAGCGGGGAAGTACTTGACGTCGGTAATGGGAAACTTCGCGAAGTGTTTGCGGACGTCATCCTCTGAGAATTTTGGTGGTAGACCGCGCACGAATATGCGTGAAGTCTCCATCGCTGTATATGTGGATCGTGACCTGCACGAAGAGTGAATGTAGAGTGAAAGGTGCTGACCGCGAATTCCCAAAAATTTTAGTTAGCGCCTCCAAGCGAGACGCTCGGGCGCGCCTCTTGCGCGCCAAGGCCGCGGTCCTTCTGCGACATCAACACTCCACAGTCCTGTACGCTGCAGACCACGGCTCGCCTAGTTAACCGGCTAGAACATCTCGCAGATTCAAACCCCGCACTCTATTCCATTCCAATCCCTCATCATGGCGAGTGAAAAAGACCTTGCTATTAAGCAAGAAGGTACGGGTCGCACACCACTCCGATGTTGTGTATCCAAGGTTGAATCGACTGCTAACACGTGCACAGCCCAGATCAAGTCTGCAGACATGGTAACAAACCTATTCCGCTGTATTAATGTGCTTCTACTTACGACCTGGGATGTAGAGCGATGAGATGCAGCAGGAGGCTATCGAAGTTGGTATGCGCTCCCTTTGGACATTGGCGCTTAGAGCCACGGACTGACAGCTAGTAGCCCAGACAGCTATGGACCAGTTCTCAATCGAGAAGGTGTGATTTGAGGAGCTATCAAACATATATTGGGGAACTGACCACTGCCAGGACATTGCCCAGTACATCAAGAAGGAGGCAAGTTTCCAATTCATGTCTTATGCGTGTCATGTGCTAACGTCCCTCTAGTTCGATAGCCGCAAGGGTGCAACGTGGCATTGCATAGTCGGCAGGAACTTTGGCAGCTTTGTGACCCACGGTAAGCCAACTCATCACAAGGAAGCCTAGGTGTCGAGCTAATCCATGTACAGAGACTAAGCACTTCATCTACTTCTACCTTGGACACTGCGCCATCCTACTTTTCAAAACACAGTAAGCATATGCGCAATGGACTCGAGAACTGGCCATACTGGACACTGGATACCCTGTTTGCTTTCGACTTCGTTCGATATACGTATAGTGGCTCGCACTCACGCCAACCCTTAGGCTCTAGGATGCATCACCCTCCGGGGCTCTCTGACACGGGAACGGGATCTTCTAGCATATGGGGATGGAGTGATATACTGGCTGGAATGCAAGGGGCCTTCTTGATATGACTGATACGAGTCTCTTTTTCAAAAGCTGTCTTCACAAGCAGGCATAATCTAACAGGACGATTCATATAACATGACTCCATCTCCATGACCCCTGACAATCTTCCCAATCTTATTTACTGATGGTTGTTAATGTTTGCCCATCGACAAAAAAGCAAACGCCACTTGGTGAGGGTGCCAAAGCTTCTTGGCTGGAATGATGGGCTGAAGTCGAACAAGAGCTGCAAAGCGCAGATCGTCAAAATCAGGTGACCTGATTTTGCTGCGTGACGCGTTAAATTACCTGCATCACACTGCAACAGAGGCAGAATGCACTACCCCTCCATGCTACGCGTTGCGGCCAAGTGTGGCTGAGTCGCCATGACGAAACAACCCACTTGGCGCCAATCCACCTCCGCGTTCCAACATTCACATTTACCCACGACTCGCCGCACCGCTGCTCGCACATCACACCACACCTTACATACACCGACATACCTGCCCGTCGCATCATACCACACTCTTTTCTCATCGAATCTTAGAATACCTACACAAATTCATTGCTGAACGCGACAACCAACCTCGACTTCTCCCGACTGCGCATACATCACGCGCATACGGCACCTTTCGCGCAAGCTCTCTCGACTCGCGATATTCGAAGACCTGCACCCAGCGCTGAGGCAATAAAACCGCTACAAACATGTTCTTCTTCTTTACGTGCGGAACGCATAGTATGTTTTTCCTCCAGCAACCTCACCCTCCTCAACACTAACGCCCCTACCTCCGCCCATCTCACAACATACTGACCACTCCAAACAGCGTTCTCATCCGGTCTAAAAGGCGCCGAGCACCTCACCTTCCAATGCCAAAACTGCGGCAATTTCTCCGCCCGCCCCATGAAGCGCTGGGAGTGGTTCACCTTCTGCTTTATCCCCGTTATCCCCTTCAGCCTAAAACCGTACAAGGAGCTTGGTTGCCACATTTGCAATTTCTGGCAGGACATCAAATACCGACCAGATGTGCAAGCGCAGATAGGTGGAGCAGGCGCGCCACCGCAACAGCAGGGATATCAGATGGGTGGGCATGAGCAAGGGACTGGGAAGCCGGGCTATGGACCGCCGCCTGCGGGAGTGCCGCATCAGTATAAGTAGTGCTGTGTGAAAGACGAATACTCGCAGACGAGGAAGCCATGACGGCAACAAGACTGCTGAGGTCAGGATTAGCGGAGAGGCAAAGGGATTTAGGAGGCCGACGCATCCGATGAAAAGTTATCGAGGCAAGTCAGTACGAGGCCGGTGGAACATCTGCGTGTTTAGGTCGCATATGTGGATGTGAGCGACAGCGGTGCTAGGGTACCCTATATTCCAGCGGCGGGGAGAGACACGATATTCCTTTTCCTTTGTAGCTCTTATACCCTCTTGTCAGGGACTTCAGGCATGGCCAGGCGTTGGGGGAACTTCATATACCAGGATGCTTATTCTCACGTTGTTTCGAAATTGAAATCATCTTCGATTAATCTTGCCTACGTCTTTCGCTTCTTCAAAAGCGAATCTTTCAATTCAACGTATGCGCCGTTTGCATAGTAATCCAATGCCCAGACCTAGTATATCCATCTCCCAGCCCGGAAGCATTACTGATCATCCCCAACCTCCCTCTCCATTCCTGTTCTTATTCTTGCCTAAGAAAGGCACAATCCAAATCTCACATTTGACCTGCACGACGAACAACCCCGATCGAAACCGACGCACAGCATCCAACATCTCCTAGCTCCCCCTTCCTACTTCAGTTCTTCTAGTCCATCCTACTCCATTTTCCAGTCTTTCCAGAAAAGCGCACATCACATCACACCATAAAGCAAAACACTGCCCATCCTTCCCAACGTAACCCGACGCGTACGACCTGTACCCGCCATTTCTCCCTATCAAAACTGTCTCCCTTCCATCTCCCTCCAGCCCAACGCCGCACCACACACTCTATTCAAGAGAAAACCCGATAATCAAAGTATACGTGCGATTCCACCGTCTACCATACAGTCACTTCGCACGTCCTCGAACCGACAACCAGCATCATTCACGCCTCAATCGCACTTATCCACGCCGCGAGCCGGGTAGACCCAGCACCCCTGAGTCCCTAGAAAAGCCCCGTGAAAAATCTAGATCCTACTTTAGACACGAGATGAGAGGTGAGGGGGAGGGAGGGAGGGAAGAAAGGGGTTTAACACACCCTGGCTGGTTCAATACGTTTGGTTTCATTCCTTCCTGTTGCATTCCGTTGCGCTTTGTTACATTCCATTCCACTAGGATGAATAAACAAACGAATAAACAGAAAATAGATGAGGGTGTGCATGCCTGTCCTCGTAGATGGTACCATGTGCAGCACACCGGTGAGTAGACAGTCAGTTCTTCTGGGATCCAACCCTAGACGCAGGTAGGTATACGTGTGCATGTAGACGCCGAAGCTCTGGGTTTGTGTGGGGAGTACTGGTATAAATGTAGGGTGAGAGTGAGTGCATGGGTAGGTGTTAGGGAGAGAGGGAAGGGGGAGAGGGTATTGTGGATATATGTATGGGACGGTATGACTGTGCATTGATTTGCGTTAGGAGAGTAAAATATTAGGCTCGACCTGTATGTAATGAGTCTGTGGTAACTACGCAAACAGTAAGGCACTGCTTGTATCGTACCCTCTATCTATTTATACGCGGACGCCGCATTCAAGTAATACACACCCCAAAGCAAGCAAGACTACAAAACAAAACCAACATGCACTTAATTCGTCAAGTGTTCATTACATTCATATACTATACTACAAACTAACATGAAGACATACAATCTTCTGGTATCCAGCGTGTTCTCACCCAGCCCTCACTCTCCCTTCAAATCCTCAACTTAATACGCAACCATAGCGCTCAATCCCTCCGACTCACGATCAAAGTTCTTGTGCTGCGAGATCGCAAATGTGTACGCATCGACGAAATCCTTAGCTCCCTTTGCCATCTGCACAACCTCCTTGAAGCTCTGCGGGCTCACCTGGCTGGCGGTGACTACACCGTAGCTCTCTACGACGTCGCCGCTAGTGGAGAAGGTCATGCCGGGGATATCAACCGCATCGCGGATGAACTGGACGGCCTCACCAGTGGCGCCAATGGCCTTGAGGTGACCGAAGGCTTCGCGTACCCAGTGGACGGCGCGGCCGTTCTTGCGTAGAGTGGCGATGGAGTCGGCGCCGCCGGGGACAAAGACGCTGTCGAACAAAGTGGAGCGCATACCCTCGAGGTGATGGTCTGCGACAACACCCTTGCCAGTGTTCTTGTCCTCGCCAGCGGCGAAGATCTTGTTGCGGCGAGGGGAGATGGTGAAGGGGAGGGCACCGGCTGCGGAGAGGGCAGCCTTGATGCCGTTGTACGCTACGGGATCGTATCCGTCTGCGATAATGATGGCGACCATGCGGGTGGCGATGGTAGGCTTCTGGGGAGCGAAGTCGAGCTGCGAGAGACCCTTCGCCTTCTTGTTGTGCTTGGCGCGAGTCTGCCCCTTTGGCATCTCGCCGCCGACCATCTCGGCAACGGACGTCGCGAGGTCGGGGTCGATCTCTGCGAGACGGGTAGTCATGCGCTCGTAGACAATGGGGTCGTCGCAGTGATCGAGCTCGAAGGCAAGTGCATTCATGACGTGCGTCTTCTCAGGTTCAGATAGCGAGTTATAGAAGAGCTCGGCCTGGTTTTTATGCTCCTTGAACTTCTTGCTACGGAGACGGGCCTTGACACCGGCAATCTTCTCGGCGTAGTCGACGTAACCGCCCTCCTCCTTCGTGGCAGGTGGTGCGGCATGGAACCGGTTGGGCCAGTAGTTGACAGTACCCTTGGTGATTGTGTGTCGCATAGCACCATCACGGTTGTGATTCATTACGGGGCAAACAGGCTTGTTGATGGGTAACTCTTCCCAATTGATGCCGAGACGGCTCAGCTGGGTATCTTGGTAAGAGAAGTTTCGGCCCTGGAGAAGAGGGTCATCACTAAAACCAATACCAGGCACGATGTGGCTGGTACAGAATGCGACCTGCTCGGTTTGGGTGAAGTACTCGTCCACGTTACGGTTGAGCTCAAGCTCACCGATGTATCGGATGGGCACCAGCTCTTCCGGCCAGACCTTGGTAGCATCGAGAATATCAAATTCGAAGTCGTTCTCCTTCGATTCGGGGATGACCTGAATACCGAACTTCCACTTGGGGTATGCACCGCTTTCGATGGCAGTCCAAAGGTCCTTTCGGTGGAAGTCGGGGTCCTGTCCGGCAATCTTCAAGGCTTCATCCCAGACGAAGCTGTGTACACCTAACTCAGGTGTAAAGTGGAACTTCACGAAATGTCTCTCGCCCTTGTCATTGATCAAAGTGTAGGTGTTTACACCAAAACCTTGCATCATACGGTATGAACGGGGAATAGTGCGATCAGACATAGCCCAGAAGAACATGTGTGTAGCCTCGGGGTGCATGAACTGGAAGTCCCAAAAGTTGTTGTGCGCTGATTGTGCCTATTGTATGTCAGTGATGCCGCTTTAAAAATGCGATGTATACGTACCTGAGGAATCTCATTGTGAGGCTCCGGCTTTCCGGCGTGGATAACATCTGGGAACTTCATAGCATCCTGAATAAAGAAGACTGGGATGTTATTTCCGACAATGTCCCAATTACCCTCCTCAGTGTAGAACTTGACAGCGAATCCACGAACATCGCGGACTGTATCTGCTGAGCCACGGCTACCGAGCACAGTCGAGAATCGGAGAAATACAGGCGTCTCGCGAGATGTATCTGTGAGAACACCGGCTGATGTGACGTCTGCGGCCGACTCGAACAAGGTGAATTTTCCGTGGGCGCCTGCACCTCTCGCGTGGACAACACGCTCTGGGATACGTTCGTGGTCGAATCGATGAATCTGTATATGTTAAACACAGATTCGAAGGAGCAGATGGGTGGCAACATGCCTTTTCGCGACCAAAGCCGTCCTCCAACAGCATAGGACCAGTCTTGTCCTCGGTGGAGGCCTTCAGCCAGTCATCCGTGTTTGTCTGCTTGGTTCCCCAGTCGGACGTGATCCTCCAATTCTTGTCGTGAACATCCTTGGTGGCGGTCGACAGATCCGCGATCTTCTGGTTCTTTGCGCTCGTCATTTCTTGGACTTTTTCAGTAGCTTGCGATAAAATCTGGGAGGCCATAATCTCGTCCTGAGAATCAATTAAGAGTCCAGCAGAGAGTTGAAGAGCAATTGGCTATGACGGGCGCACGTATATAACGAAGTGATCCTTTCGTCGTCATGACGTCAACTCGTTGTGTCAACATCACGTCTGCCCGCACCACTTGCCGCGACATTGACACGCGGTCGCCCGAACAGGCACCCAGAACCGTTGTCTGGCTGCGATTTGGGATGCGCTCCATGTCTACTGGCCAATAGGCGGTTTGATGATGTCGAACAATGATCGGAAAATGCTCGACAATCTGAAGTGCGGAGTCGCGCTAAGTGGCCATGCGGGTCGCCCATACCAAATCCTATGCAGACCGAGAATTCGATGCTGAGAAATGGGTGCATTTGTGAAGGCAATTCAAGATCTAGCCCTGTGGTTCTGCATGTCGATGACGAGCTGCGAATCAAAGTCGGTGAGATACCGGCAACCTCTGCAACGTACCAAGATTACTATTGGTCTACGCCCTCTATGCTTGCTCTGAATAAGTCTACGATCGGGAGGCAAGAACAACGGCAGTTTGCTGTACAAGGATCATGGCATTGTTTGAAATGTCTCGCCACTACGTTCACAGTAGTGTGAACTGTGTGAAAGCCATGGGAGGCGTAGGCGGCGTAGTCGGATTTTCGAAACAGATGCCGAGGTTACCGATGGCGTAGAATCACGTGACATACACTTCGCCAAGCGCTTCAACATCTTAACTCCCGCATAGATTTTATGTCCGGTCCACGACTTCTCTCTGTACTTACTCGAAACCTTTACTTGAGACGCATATAGACAAGACTGCATAGTGAACCGAAGGATGTGGACGGAGGAGCTGAGTTCGCAGAACAGGTCGAGACGCCGCTTTTAGCGGGAGCAGTCGGAACCGCTACGGAAGTTTAAATATGCGAACTTCACGATAACCGTTGGAAAACATTCGACCGCGGCCGCGCCATAATAGCCGTCGACATGTGGTGGCCGCGCATCCGGACAGTCGAGACCGTCGACGCCGCCCGTCACCCAGTTCCTTTCCCAACAGGCTCCCCCAATCAACGCCACTCTCGGCTGCTTTCATGCGAAAATGGGCGAGAAGGCCCGAACTATGGTGGTAAAGCTGCGTCCAATGGTTCGGAATCGGAAGATCTTCCTTGGGCTGCGTCAATCGCGCAAAAATCAGTGTTTGGCTAGGATATGTATTCTCCGGGTGCAGGCAAAGTGGCATTGAGGTGCCTAATCTGGAGTTTTCGCTCGTCTATTTCGTACTTGACTTCACGAGGGCGGGACACAATCCCACCGGACGCATTCAACGTATGCCTGCTTACGACATGCAGCAGACTAGACACACGAGTGCATGGGCACTTGTTGGAACAGAGAACCAAAGGACGCCTGGTTTGGGGTCCAGAAAAAGCCCTACGCGGAGTAGACACCGCGAGGCATCGCTCGCAGAATTATCGGCGCATCGTCTTGGAAGTCTGTCCGAGGAAAACCCAAGGTTTGCATTTGAGACTTGCGCACTCACGTCTGTGATATCAAAGGTCAAAGGTGCATCTCACGGCGTCAACCTACCCTATTCGAAGCTTGGCGCAGTAGAGTGAGGGCGCGCCAGCGGCTAGCGTCAGCTAAAGTGGCATTGTGAGCTGAGTATATGCAGGACGCGTACGGAGACAGGCGCACTGTTGGTTTCGACGCACTGCACCGTGGCCTCCATATGCTGTGCATGGGTCTCGCGCGGAACGTGGGTATAGTAGGATTCCACTTGTGCATGTTTTGTCAGCCTTGCAGAATCCCACGCCACGTTTTTGGATCGAAGGATTGTCAAGTAACAAGCGCTAAGAAACATCTATAGTGCTTCTATGAAGCTAGCAAGGTGTTGATTGGAACACAATCGCAAATTTCCAACTCCGTACATGGCTAAGGACCTGGCACTCATGCAGGTACTCACGATGTGAGTGGAATCGAACAACTATCCTGTGCGCCACTCGTGTCTCGTCCTGCTGAAGAGGCTGGGGTTGAGCGGGTAGGTGGATCTGCCGTGCTGTCGAACGGGACTCACCGCTGAGGCGAACAAGCTCTTAAAAAGCAACCGAGGCTGTCGTTATCTGATGGAAGGAGCGCATTTACGCTCATATGTATGGTTAGCACGAGTAATAATACAATGCCAAGGCTGTTCCTTCTGAATGCACCCCTCACTCTTCTGGCCTGAAGAAGGATTCAAGTATGCGGGAGAGAACTGCCATTTGTTGGGCACTTAATCAGAGCGCTTAGGCTGGATGAAATCCCGATGCATAGCATGGTGCCTCGTGAAGTTGCTGGAACCGCTGGCGTCATTAGTGACAATCGCCAACCAGTGGTATATGGTGGTTCTCAAAGGCGCAATGGCCTGACAGTAGTGCAAACACCAACAACACCCCAGGCCCAGTGGATCTCTCGATCCCGATGGCTTTCGCCCATGGCTGACCAGCATGGGGAAGACGTAGTTCACAGAAGTCGTTCCAGCCGATAAGGTGCTGTATGGACCTGTTAGCAGATGAGCTGGCGCACGGAAGGATGCCGGAAACAAGGCGTAGCCGCACGGCAAAAGATGAGAGACGATAAAGGAGAAAAGACGACCAGTCTCGGCTGTGCCTGGCAACACAAGAGCATCTTCCATCATTCGATGGTGACATGAAGCGGTGTCGGTTGCATCTGCAGTTCCCGTATTGCTTTTGTATCCCGCGTAGGGCCGCATTGACCATCGACGATAATAACATGTATGCAGTGTCCTGGAGGATGCATCGTCAAGGAGACCAGCGTTTATGTTATCTCCCCTGGATCACAGGTGATGACAAGCAGGGCCGGGGTCCTCTTTTCTTTTTGTGCAGTGGGTCGCATGGAAATTGAACATGTCGTGATACTGTTAGAGACAAGAAGAGTAGAGCTGTAGACTTTTGAAAGATGCAGAGGGCCATAGCGCATGCGAGAGACGTGTACCGAGCCGCTCTTGCGTTATGCCCTCTACTCGGCACCCCGCATTATGCATAATCAGACAGACGAGGATCCTGTAGTGGGGAGAAGCGGCGATCAAACCTCAAATTGCTTTGGACTGGCAGCGGAAACGAGGCCCGAAGGGCATGCCGCAAAAGCATGCTCGCAAGTAGCTGAGGTGGTCAATAATTGGGAGAGGCGGATAAAAGTGTAATTATTGCAGCTACGCCGCGAAGTGATGATGGTCAAGCGAAAGATTAACGAGGCGTCGAATGGTGGAGAAGACGGCGACGACGATGACAGCGAAGATGAAACGACAGCCTCGCGAAGGCGGCGCGGAAGACGGGCGCTGCGAACAGAAAAGTGGACGGCGTGTAAGCGAGGACGGCGTGGGCAAGGCAGGCATGGCGGGCATGGCGAGATGGAAGGCACAGTGGATCGACGTGCGCCTTCCTCGGGCCGCGGCGCTAGTGCCGGAAGCGGCCAAGCGCGGCCGTTGAGGTGAAGACGTGACCTGTGGACAGGCGGAATTATTTGTTCCTGGCGACGGCGGCGATCTGTCATCCTTCTCACGGCGACATGCACCGGGCGCCCACGCAGGAGGTGGAGCTGCGGGCGGTGGAGGGCGCGGC
Source organism: Paracamarosporium sp. OC-R06-R3 (assembly GCA_019828545.1). NCBI lineage: Eukaryota > Fungi > Ascomycota > Dothideomycetes > Pleosporales > Didymosphaeriaceae > Paracamarosporium > Paracamarosporium sp. OC-R06-R3. Next base: position 78,662 of record JACVRA010000171.1, on the reverse strand, counting down.
GACAGAGTGGCTCCGACGAGAGCTTCCGCGAACAGCAATCGGTAGCGACGCGTTGCGTGGCCCGGGACGTGACTCGAGTGGGAGCAGACCACGTCCGGGCAGCAAGGGCGCGAGGTACCACCTGTCGTGGAGCGCTCGGGCGCTCAGGCTCGCAAAGGGCGGCCAGGGTGCCATGTGCGGGCGCGGTGGATGGGGTGACTGGGCAGCCGTAGACGGCCATGGGCGTGTTCACGACCTCAGGCGCAATATACCTGCGCTGCGGCACGCGTCGCACACGCCGTGTCGTCGCGTACCGTGGAGCGTACCAGCGCAGGGCTGACTGCGACTAGGAGTGCGACTAGGGGATCTGCCGTGGCGGTTAATGTGCGCTACGGGCGTCGAACCACGGGCGGCGGGCAGCCCAAGACGTGACGGCGAGGCAGCACCTGGCCTTCGCGGCGGCAGCGGCTTAGGCACGGCGTGGGCACCGGCGCAGGCTCTGGGGCACAGGCAGGCAGAGGCAGCTGTGCCCGCCGCCTGCTGCAGCCCGCCGCCCGAGGCCATTGGCCGCGCCCTAGCGACCCTAGCCCGTCACCAACACAGCTGTCCATGCGGGCGCGACAGGGAACAAGGGGCAGGGATCCCAGCACTTGCAACGGCTGTCCGCAGCTCTTCCATGTTGCAACAAAACGGCAGCAGTAATTAACGGCGCGCAAGAGAGGCCCGTCTGCTCGGAGCTCACGACGCCTCAAAGTTATAAAACACCCCACCCCACTCTCTGCCACCGAAGCTCCCGCCTGACCCCCCCAGATCCCACCAGATCCCATCACACATCACACTCCACCGTGCCTGCCCCAGACTCCAGACCCAGACCCCGAACGCCTCTCCTCTGGCTCCGACGCGCTGCTCGGCCAGCATCCCGAGCCCCAGAAGCCCCCCCCAGAAGCCCTCAGGAGCCCTCAGGAGCCCGTACAGACAAAAGGCCCCTCGCCCTCGCCCGCCCCACCAATCACCTCCCCCCGCCAGCTCGTCCACCCGCACCCGTCCAACGCGCCCGCAACCGTGTGGCTCGTATATCCTTTGCCAATCCATACCATATCATACCATACCATACCGAGCCCCGAGCAACACGCCAACATGTGCACGCGGATCCACCACACGTACGCCTGCGGTCACGTCGTCTCCGAAAAGGCTCCCTGCGCCGCCTCGCGCTCTGCGAATTGCGGCGAGAACAAGGTCAAGAACGTCAAGCACGACGAGAAATGCGACCGTTGTGACCACTAGCAGGTACGCGCCCCTCCACTGCACAACAACACAGTCCTCTGACATACGCCGCAGCGTGCCACCGCACACTTTACCCGGACGACATGCCCAACATTCATGACGCCCGGTGGCACGCAATAGGGTGTCTTCAGCGGGTGCGTAGACTGCGCTCCGTCGCAGCGCGCCGCCCGCCCTTGTACAACGCCTCGGCCTAGCTGCGAGCCGATCGGCTCACGGCTCACTCCCGGCCTGCAGGCTGCATTTCACGGCGTCACGGAGACAAAAGCAAAGGCGTTGGCTGGCATTGGAATTTACGGGGGGCCTGGGGACCATTGTGAGTCTGGCGTTTTGGACTGGTCCAGCCTTGCATCGCACTTCACGTCTTGTATTACTCATCGCGTTTTCCGTTTTCCCTCTATTTCTACGGATCTTCTCTTCAGCGTTCTGTTCCGAACTGCGGGCAGATGGGCGAAACGGCCGCCTTATTTCCTTCAACTTTATTTTTGCTGTTCTGCGACATGTTTCGACACGGCTCCGTGACGCCAAGGCGGGGCATCGGGTGGAGCCCTCATCAGACAGAAAAGCAACTCAATTAATACGTGCGCGCCTGCGACGCTGTCCCTCAAGGACCAAGTCAGCACGGCAAGCCAATTCCACATCAGCTCTCCTTGCTACTTATGGCGTTGAGTGCATCCTCTCTACCCTGAGCCAATCATCTGCTGATGATCTGCCAATCGGTGACGAATATCTACAGGGCGCGGATGCAGCACCGTTGCTCGCCAATCGGGGCAACACTGCCCAGGCCGCCTCTAGATGACCACGAATCTGAACATGTGTACCAAGGACTCGCCGGTTTAGGGCTACACGCCCAACACCATAGCCCACTTGGAGGCCAGGTTTGCAAGGCTGCCGGTCGACGCACTCCAGCCCTATTCGTCGCCGATATTGTCCACCTTGTCCAAGTATTGCAGCCGTGAAACTCTAAGCAAAGGCAGCTGATGTGGTGTACGCTCAGTGGGGTGATAGGCCGCGATAAAGGCCTGTGCAGGAGCAGTGGCATGCCTCATGCTGCCTAGACAGGGTCTAGACGGGATGTGTAGCAGTCAACCAGGAAACCACAGCACGGCTGTCAGACCGCGAGGACTCGTCTCACCCCCGTGATCCTCCCGCAGTGTTCGGGACCGGCCCGTAAGCCACACGGAGGAGAACGCCCTGTGCAGTGCGTTGCCGACAGCACACCATCACAAGTAGGTGCCTCCATCCTGACCTGAGACCGGAGGACTTACTGAACAAGGTCCAAAGAGCCGAGACCTAGTGGGTGCTGTGCAGGCCTCCATGGGTTTCCATGTGATGTCGCGGCGAGGGCTTATATACGACATGGAGGCGATCTCCAAATAACCGAGTATGAGTGATAATACATGGCCGATATACCACAGCTTCCACATGCGGCCACGCAGCCCTGCACGCCATCCAGCACTCACTTTAACCAACCTTTGGCACTTGGTCTGCGGCGAGTGGGCTGCCATGTCGTGATCATGTGTATGTATTTATATATATGTACATATATATGTTGCGCGTAATTTACCTCAGCAGCTGCGGACTTGGTAGCGCACACTTATCGCGTTGTCCCCCAACCTTGCCCGTCTTGGCCGTTTAATATGTCCGCCTTACCGTGTATGCACGTGCGTCCATCGCGGTACAGCCCTGGGCGTGTCTTGCAAGCGTTGCTCGCTTGTTTCGACGGGCGGCTGCTCTGCGGTATGTGCTGAAGCGTGACGCTCTGCAGAAGCGATGCTTCTTCGCTATGGCGTGCATGCATGACCAAGCCCATGCAGCGATGCTATGCGGCTCTGCTCAACGTTCTATTTACGGCAGGTCCTGGGTGTTCAATTATTTTTCCCCCTCCCTTCTGCACAGGTGCTGTCCCCGCAGCTCTTGCGCGGCGTAGTCGGGAAGGAATGTTGTATACGCAGGCTGCCATCCAACATGGGCACGGGGCTTGCAGATGGTCCGCATCAAGGCACGGCGTCGTGATTCTGACTGCATGAAGGCGGTTGCGGTCATCGTTGTTATGATCAAGGTTGTGTTAGTGTGTTGGTGTGCGTTTAGTCGGCAGGCAGCTGGTCCGAGCGCTCTTTCCCGGTTCGGCTCGATGTTTGGCGCGGTCCGGTAAGCGTGACTTCTGCTTCCAATTTACCCACAACAACCCGTGCCGAAGATCGATGTCGATTGATATCAACTGGGAGACTCTGACGGGCGGCTCAGACGGCTCTTTGCGGGCAGAGGCGATCCGCGCCTTCATCCATGACCGCTTCCAGCAGGTGACGCTGCCGCGTTTCATCCGCTCCGTCCACGTCCACTCGTTCGACTTTGGGAGCGTCTCGCCAGAGATCGAGATTAAAGACATCTGCGACCCGCTGCCTGACTTTTACGAGGAGGATGAAGATTATCCAGACGAGGACGAGGATGCGCTAGCAGCCGACAGCCATGGGGCCGCCAACGGCCCTCCTGTCCGCACAACAAAGGAACGGCGCGGGGGCGCAGACAGAGCATCCTCGAATGCAGAACAGCCCTCGCTGGATCAGTCACGTCTAGCGCCGCCTTTTGGAAACACCAGAACTCCCGGCCTTCGGACCACGCTGGCGCCGGTCGAGCAGCTGGGGAGCCCTTTTATCCCCAGAGCCTCCACGCCTGGCATCCCTGGAGGAACTTCCAACATCAACTATTTTCATCTTCCGCTGGGGGCGGGCTTATCTGGGACAACCACCCCTCTTGCTGCTGTCGCTGGGGCACAGCTCCAGGGTTGGCCTGATTTTGCCAATGTCCGACCATCAACCCCAACCAACATGCGTCTCCGCCACGCTGCTTCCATGAACTCCCTTACACTGACTCCACAGTCGAACCCAGACCCCACCACACGGCCTTCTTCCCAACATCAGCATGATGCGGAACGAAGGAACTCACTGGCTGCAGCATCAGATAATCCTTCGGATGATGGGTACGAAAGGACACCATCACCGTCGGCCCCTCGTATGCGTGAGAAAAGCGCCGAAGATATCCAGGTCGTGTCACACGTACAGTACTCTGGTGATATCAAGATGTCGTTAACTGCGGAGATCCTCTTAGACTACCCTATGCCAAGTTTCGTCGGCATACCGCTCAAGTTGAACATCACCGGGCTAACCTTTGATGGTGTTGCAATCCTGGCGTACATTAAGAAGCGGGCTCATTTCTGTTTCCTTTCTCCCGAAGACGCCGATGCACTAATCGGAGGCGAAACCAACCTTGACTCTCTTCAGACAGAAGTGCAGAGATCAGATCGCCCACTCGCACAGCGCTCACGGGTCGGTGGGCTTCTAGAGCATATCAAAGTCGAGAGCGAAATCGGAGGTCGAGGAGAAGGGGGACAAGTCCTGAAAAATGTGGGCAAAGTGGAGTCTTTCGTCTTGGAACAGGTCAGGCGCATCTTCGAGGACGAATTTGTCTACCCAAGCTTCTGGACGTTCCTTGTATGATGCTCCCAGCGTATGGCTAGCTCGGCTGCGCACTACCAAGAGAGCAAAATGTTCCCTGGAACGCATCGCTCACCGGCATGCCCTGCTTCGCTGTCACCGATCAAAATAATGTCGTGGAATACGCAACAGCTCCACTTCCTGCAGAAGAAGGGATCGGAACAGTTGATCAGCCGACGTGCAGCTGTCAGTCTGCGCCTCACGAAACTTTGTACCTGCTGTCAAAATGCAGGCAAGCGTTAGCGTGGTGTACCTCTGGCGAGGGTGATACAGAATGCATCTTCCCCACTGTTGAGGGAGAGTCACGTTACAGCGCATTGCGGGTACATGTAGCACCAAGCGGATCTGTCAACGGCGCGTGTACGGAAAGGGTATCCTCATGGCTCAGACAGATGTTGCACAAAAAACGTGGGTTGGCGTTCTGCCATTCGCGGGTTGGCGCAGAAACGAAGCAGCACAGGTTTTTGACAGCTCTAAAGTTATCACGGTTACCGTTACTGACAGCGGGAATCACAATGTCAGACCACGCCTGTGATACATCGTGCGAATGATTTGACGAATGTCCGCCGTTTGACTGCTTCACAACGTGCGACTGTCACTGACCTGTCAAAGTCAGTACCCGCGCGACACCCGTGTACTAATGCTACTCAGCATGGCACTTAACCGCGCTGTGTCTCCTCAGTTAGCGCGCCCTGCTTTTTCGTCATCGACGATGGCTGATCATCCAGCATTGGCCATTGTGTGTAACCACATTTCCTGCCCGAAATCTCCCGCAAATCCCGTTCCCGCCTCGACGGCTCGACTTGCCTCCTTGCAGACTTCATAATGCATATGCCAGCGCGCCCCGATTAGCGAATGTTTCCTGTCAACTGCACAGTAAGACCCTCCATGTAACGCTGGAACTGCTTTCGAAGAGGTGCAGCGACGGTGCAGGCGGGGAGACGGGCACCTCGGACGGAAGCGTCAGGCATTGATTGATTGCGCGGACTCACAGCTTGAAATGAAAAACGACCCAGTTCAACAAGTCCGTATAGCTTCTATTCTTGGATGAGGGGCAGGCTGGCGGAGAATTTGCGGGTGCAGGGGCGTTATCGCACCGTTTGATTATCACATATAGGTGGTAAAGACAAGGTCCACGAGAGTTTAAGCGGTGTGCACGAATATGCGTGCGTCTCATTAGCAAGTCACGCTTCGCCTTGGGCAGGTAAGGCACAGTCGAGGCAGTATTCGCAATACTGGGTCCCCTCGGAGCATGCAGAGCGGGACGAGATACCGCAAGATACATGTTTAGACTTCGGACTCAGGCACGCAACAGATCCTAGCTCATGATCGCTGTTCTTCTGAGATTGTTTCTAGAACACTCTCGTAGCCGACTAGTGCTCGCATAGCCCAGTCTTTCATATATGCACACGTGATGGTGTTCGAAGTTCGCGATTGACCCAAGGTTCGGTCAGCCCTAGTTTGAGGTCGACAGCTCTAGCAGCAATCTAAGTCCGGCATCAATCCAGGGTCCAAAGCTCAATTCGAGAAAACGTCTTTGTGAAGTCCGAACAAGATTTTGTGCACCTGACGATCTGACAATCCTTCGAAAATTGTGGCGTCACGCCACACATTGTGGCATTTTGCGAGCCCCTCCTTATGTCATCCTGCTTGGCGCGCACGTTGCGGGGCAGCTGGGTGAAGCAGGGCAGCCTTTGGCAGCTGAAACACACGTGTTGCGTCAACTGATCAACAACAACTGACCCCTATACGCGTTCTTCCTACCCTCCCACAACCAACTCTCACCTATTCTGTTGCTTTATTCATTCTTCCTACAAGGATACTTCCTCATTCGAGATTACACCACTACACCTTGCGTAGCTTGAAGGCAGGAGCTCCGCTACCCACCCGCAATAATGCCTCGCCAACTCGCATTCAGCGACATGTGGCTGCCTTGCCTCGTGCTGCTCGTCATCTGGGCGCGCCCAACAGCAGCGTTTGGCGCAGGCAACATCGCGAGCCTGAGCAAAATTGAGGGGCAGAACTGGCGCCATGGAGACATCGAAGACACGCTACTGACATTGCTTATCTCTTCCCGTACGGGCAAGAAGTTCAGCAAGATGGATGTGAAGAGGGTATATTTTGGCAACTGGCTTCGCGACTACTCGCAGGCTGTGGATGTCGGCACCGTCAAGATGGTGTCGGCGGAGGCTATTCGGATTCTGCTGTGGGTCCTGGGCTTCTTGAGCTTTGGCTATGGCACCAAGGAATTCGAGGTCACTAGGGACAGGCTGGGTTGCTACCGTCCTGAGGAGCACATTGACAATCCAAAGGTGCGCGGAAATCGATTACAGCCAAATATTATTCTTGACTTACTGTGGTAGGACTACGCTGACAACCTCGATGCGCGAGACTACGATCGCCGGCTGCGCGGACCCGTCGATGAGAGGCGCGAGCTGAGTATCGACGAGCGAACTGGTTTGAAAAACTACATTGCGTCGGAAGATATGGGTATCACAACATCGGCTGGCATGGTCCGCGACCTGCTTCGCCGCTGCATTGACCTTGGACAACGCTCCGGCGGACGTGGTCCAGACTTCTACGAAGCTCTGCGGCTCCTTGGTACAGCCACGCACTGTCTCGAGGATTACTCAGCTCACTCCAACTACACCGAGCTCTGTCTCATCGAGCTAGGTGCCCATGAGGTTTTCCCACATGTCGGTAGGAACGCCAGGTTCCAGATTGAAGGTGTACGGAACGCGGTCTATCCTATCATCACCGGAACTTTTGGTGGTGTGGACTTTTTGCACTCCGTGTGTGGAGAAATCACGGATAAGGCTACGCAGTCTGAGCTTCAAGAGCTTGAAGGCGCCATCAACGATGCGGACCGGAAGCAGAACAAGAGCGCTATCAAGGATCTTCTGAGCAAGCTGCCTGAAGGTGTCTTTGGTGGCAAGGACCAGGCTGGAAAGGCCGATGAGCTCGAGGAGAACGCACAAGCTGCTAAGATGAACAACATGCAAATTACTCCCAAGGAGCCGGAAGAGTTCACTCAGCAGATGGATGAACTCGTAAAGCAAATCTATCCCATCATGGAGTTCCATGATGAGATTATGCAGTCCATCTCCGAGTTCATTGAGAAGATCCCTGTGCTGCCCGATCTCATCGAGCAGCTGCAAGAGCAGATCAACATCTTCGTGTTTAGTCTCCTGGCCCCCTTTGTCGTACCCATCATTACCCAGGTCAAGACTGAGCTTGAGACTGGCTCCAGCGAGGTGATTGCCAGCTCTCGCGAGAAACAGCATATTGTGTTCAACGACGATGAATCGACCGATCCTACCCACAGTATGCTTTCGAAGGACCACTTCAGCAACCTGCTCAACGAGCCCGCTGGAAGGGTTGCATCTGAGGTCCTCAAATGGGCAGTCCCGCAAGTCGTTGCCTGCTGGGACGGCGAGGCGGATCCAGAATCGACGATCGATACCATCATCCAAGCTGTTTTCCACCATCCTGCGCAGCTCAGGCACCAGGATCGTCGCGTAGAGCAGGGCCGCAGCATCATGTTCAACGCTGTGAGGAACTGGTGGGAAGAACGCAGGGATGGCCAGGATCAACTCATCAGACAGCTCAGCCGGGAGGGCGTTCAGCAAGGCTTGAACCACAAGGAGGGCCCGAAGGACTCCGGTCACGGATGCTGCAAACCTCTTGGGATGGCCAACGACTTTTCTTTTGGAGGAGGTAGTAAAGGGAAAGGCAATGATCAAATCCAGCAAGTCAGTGACCAGGCCGGAAAGCTTGCCAGTGAAGCCGTTGGTGGCGGTGCTCTTGGTGGTCTTGTCGGAGGCCTTGTTGGTGGGATTGGCGGGTCTCTCCTCGGAGGTGCATTCGGCGATGACGAGAAGAAGAGCAAGAAGAGTGATAGGTATGACGATGACGGCTCATACACACAGTCTTATTCCGAGTCTGGCCACCACAAGAAGAGCTCTCGCGATGACTCCGAGCGCTACGGGCAAGCATCGTACGAGCAGACGCAGTATCCTGGGGGCGGACGCCGTGAGGAGTACTCTCGCCATGAGCAAGATGAGCGCGGCGGATCGTATGGCTACGAGCAGCGCGTCGAGACCTCCAGCTATGGTGGCTCGGGTGGCTACGAGCGCCACGAGGAGCGACGCTACGAGAGCGGCAGCCAGTACCGCTCTGAGGAGACTCGGGAGGGTTTTGACCGCCAAGGAGAGTACTACCGCGAAGAGAAGAAGTACGTTTCCGACTTGACTTAAATTTTTCACATCAGCTAACCATTTCGCAGGAAGAGCAAGAAGTACGGCGAGGACTCTGAAGACGAGGAGTCAGGCGACGAAGACGATTACGAGAAGCGCCAGAAGAAGGAGCGTAAGAGGCGTGAGAAGGAAGAAAAGAAGCACAGAAAGCACGGTAGCGACAACGAAGGTTCCGACAACGATTCGTATAAGCGTCGTTCAGGCGAGCACAAGCGGCACTCGGGTGGACACAGCGGCGACTACGACGAAGAAAGGAGGTACGGCGAGGAGCGCCGCGAGGAGAGCGGCGGGTATGGCGGGCGCTCAGAGTACGGCCAACAGTCTGGCTATGGTCGTCAGGAGCAGTCCGGCTATGGGCGTGAGGAGCAGTCTGGTTATGGTCGTCAGGAACAGTCTGGCTATGGAGGCGACTCATACAGCTCCGGCGGCTATGGCGGACGTCAAGAGCAGTCTGGCTACGGAGGTGATTCTTACGGCTCGGGCGGCGGATACGGACGTCAGGAGCAGTCTGGTTACGGACAATCTGAGTACGGTCGCCAGGAGTCGTCCGGCTACGGCCAATCTGAGTACGGACGCCAGGAACAGTCTGGCTATGGTGGAGGTGAATCGTACGGTCGTCGCGATGAGGACGAGTACGGTGAGAGGAGGCAGCAGTATGGTGGGGGTGGCGGGTATGGCGGATCTGGATATGGTGATGAGAGGAGGTACTAGGTGTGATGCGTGGGTCGTGTGGGGTTTGGGCACCTTGTTGGGTAGGTAGATAGGCATGCACTATGCTTGTTTGCTGCACGAGACCAACCCTGGAGGGGGATAAGGTGAGGAGACAGGGAGAATGTGTGTTCTGTGCGAAGTACGGTAGAATGAGATCAAGCAGGCCATCAAACGCTGCGAGCCTCAAAAGCTGCAAAGCCCACCATCCTACTCGCTTCGCGCAAGCAAGCCACTGCTTTGGGCAAACCCCTACAAACCTTCGGCTACTGTAGTCAGACTCACATACACGCGTATACCAACCAAAATAAAATCCGCTCCTTCCTTTATACTAGAATTAAGCCGCTCCACTCAAAACGCATTTAACCCAGACTACTCTGCTTCTTCGTGATCGCATACTGAGACCTACATCAACCTTTAGCAGTACAAAGCCTTCCGTAACTATATATTTAGGGAAGCAGATCTCGGAGATGGGGACGGGAACATGGTCTGTAGTGGACACGTTTGATGATATTGAATACAGGGTAATCAAGGAAGAGCATGGGGATAGGAAGGGTCTTCGCTCGTATAGCAGTAGTTCACTCCATGCCATCCACTGCGTTGAGAAATTTATCAGATGCACCGAGTACAAAACGAGCCCGCTGCGCAGGCGCAAGCCGTCTGTCTGCTTGCCTTTGTGCCTATAGCGAACTTTTTGGTCTGGCGTTGGCTTGATTCGATTGGACTACCTTCACTAACCTTGCGATGCTGCATGGGATTGTTATGTAATGCTATGATTTTCAGACGCTCGCGACGGAAATTCACTGGTGAGACTATGTCATGCGAAGATTCTTCTATTGGAGATGCGCGTCGATCTTGCAGTGAAGTCACAGCCTGCAACTTTGCTTGCAATTCCCGCTGAGAACGTATGCTATATACAATGTATTGAGTTCGGATGCCCATCACTGACCATGGGTTACAGCACATTGCGTACCACAATGACGTCCCTCGTTACCACTACACCATCTTGGTGGTCTTTTGTCCCTGTCCCCGTGGAGCTCGGAGAAGGTTTTCGATCAAGAAAAGTAAGTTCCAGCTCGTCGTCCCATTGCCCGCCTCGGATCTCCGTCACATGGTTGCTAGGGTGTCCAGACCCTGTTTGCATGTACCCGAGCGTGGTGCGGTTGAATGACGAGTCGGTCGGAGTCGTCTTGCGGAGCAGGAGGTTCTTGAGGCCCGGGAGGGAGGCGACGATCACGGCGGTACACATTTCGGCTGTGCACCATGTGTCTGTGTAGTTTTTTAGTATTTAGACTTGGTGGGCGGCGATTATGGGAGAGAAGAGCTTACCTCCAACTGTATCCTCAAGATCCCAGTCGCCCATGTACTCGGCGAAGCGGACGAGGCTGATGATCATAGTGAGGACGCCGAGACTGAAGATACCGCAGAGTCCGAACTTTTGGCTTCTGCGGAGCTTCAGACAGGAGATCATGAAGAATGGTAGGATGAAGACTGTAGACCTTGGTTAGTCGAGTTGTGTTAACTTTGTGGAGGGTGGACCCACGAAGGAGATCGGTAGAGAAGTTCAGTCCCCAGTTGACAGCGAGCGATGCAGAATTGTTCCACACTGAATTCGCCTGGTTCTCGAGAGACCTGTGTGAATACTGTTAGCTTCATATTGACGGCCCAGCACATGCAAGGTCTCACCAGTTATCAGAGATAGGTATGCACATCAATGTATCTGTTAACAGAGATGCAACACCAGCACAAGCCATGTACGCCGTTCCCACGTACAGTCCAAACCGCAGACGCCTGAATCCCGCTGGTATTAGCCACCAATAGAATGCGATGATGGATGCCTTGGGCATATAGAGTCCCAAGTCGAAGAGGAAGGAGGATGCATAGACCGTCTGATGGTGAGTTAGCGGATCGTATCTGGGCACCTGTACCCGGATACGCACCTTCAAGTATTCCACAGAATCGGTGAAGCCCTCTTCAGTCAAGGGATGGTCGATTTGGACGGTGAGCGCCTTTACGCAACAGATGACCCAGCCCATCGTGCAAAACCATCCTGCCCATATGAAGTAGTCGGAAACGGTGAGAGCGCGACCCTCAATCCCAAGACGGACGTAACATCGTAATAAAGTTACGATCAGAGCCAGGCCTAGCAGGGTGGCTTGAGCAGCCTGTCTTGTGTTGGAAGAGACGTCGGATGGCGGGCAACACTACTTACAATGGATTCGTGTATGTTCATGCTGCTGGCGATCAATATTAAGGTATACACATGCTTTCGAACGATGTAATTGAAGAGGACTTCGCCTCACTACGAAGGGTCCCAAAGAACGCGATGAAGGCCAACGGTAAGGCCTCCTCGCCTATGCTAGTTGCATCCCGGGAGTTGCGTGTCATGATTCAAAGTGAGTTTTGAAAGCGAGGTTCCCGCACTTAGCGTCAGATAGTGCGCCAGCAGAGCTGAACGCTGGTGACGCGGTGCAGGGTTTTGTCCGCTGATCAGCCGATTCTCGTGCAGATCATGGATTCTATGCGTTGATCTAGGTTCAACAAAATGCTGCATTGTGCTTCTTTGGGTGTGCTCGTCGTCGCCACTGGTTGAGTTGGTTAATAACATCATCGCCGGCACGATTTACGTCCTCGTTAACCAGACCAGGCACCATCTTCATCCCTTTGGAACTTTTTTCAGCTTCTTTATTTTCGCTCGTTATCCTCTATCGTGTCGGAACAGCTGATTGTCTTGTGAAAAGAAAATAAAGTTTAGCTAAAGCTAGTGAGACGGCACGACAACCAAGCTCACAATCTGGCAGATGTCACCCAAAGCAAAGGCCCCCACAGGTGCATTAGAGAAACAGCACGTAACAGGAGAATCAAGATGGGACCATCCCTGTATTCCCTGTGGCAAGGTAGGGACCACTGCAAGTTACGCGAAGGCGTTCCTGGATCTCGGTCCAGACTTCCCCAGAGTCCGCGGGAAATGGGTAGATCACCGCTTTAGCCCAATCACACAGCAGAAGCGATTTTTAGACCCTCGGCAGTTTCCATGGGTGGTAACATCGCCTGGTTTGAAAACTTATCGTTATATTTTTACGCATCTTCACGGGGCCTGCCGAAACGCGAAGGGTACGCAGAGAACCGCGCACGTGAAATTTGCGGTTAGATTTCTGATATCAAAAATGTTAGAAGAGATTTATGACTTTAGAGATATGTACTGCAACGTAGAGGTGCTTAGTTCTAGGGAGCGGGAGTAGAGAAGGTAATTATCGGTGCATTGCAAAGAATGAACTCTTCCAAAGTAATTGAAAACGGCAGCGTGAAATACAATCTTTTTTGGGACTCATGAGAAGATGGTAACTAAGTGATTTTGATTAGGCTTGAGGAGAAGTTGACGAACAAGTTACAGTAGTTCAAGCACAACATGCTCTAAGCAAGAACTCATCAGCATGATAACGAATTTCTCTCTTGTCAGCGGAGAGTGACATCCAGGGAGTATAGGAAGGCCTAGTAGCCTTAACATTAGCACTTCGTTGAAATTAAGCATGTATATCTCATGGGGTCTGGCTGCAACTTCGGCCTCTAAATCATGTTACTCGACCAAGTTTTCATGTTTCACACTTAATAGTATAGACCATAAGTGGCAAGTGCACTACCAATTAATATTCCCCTCATCTCGATCTCTTTCCCCAGCAAGGTTCCTACTCCCCAACGGAAGAACACTGCCAACATATCATCCATCCCCCACGAACACCATTCGTTTCCGAAACCACAACCCGTCGCAGTTTCGTGCACAGCACACCACAACTATACGAAGTATACACGCTATTCACTATATCATTCAAGCGTTTAGAATTTAAACGTCAGGAAAAACCCACGTGTAGGAAAAATGAGTGTACGAACTATCACCTCACCGCTTTCTCAGTTCAAAGTCATGATACCGGGTTTCGTGCGACATGATATAACAAGAGCTTCTATGTCTTTCTTACGAAGCCAGGCTAGTGCATTTGTACCGCGGCATCCGTTCGGATACTTCTTATGCGCCTGTTTCAATCCATTCTGTCGCAAAAAAAAAAAAAGGAATCACGTATTTCATCACAGGCAAAGTTGTAAGGTTTACGATAGCACTTGGTATGTGAGTTAGGAAAACACACTCACGAACCGCTCTTCCGAACCCTTTGGATTCTTGCGTGGATACTCGACTTTCGTTATATACAAAGCTCTCAAGCCCGGCCCAGACCAACATGGGTCCTGATGGGCGTTATACCAGCTACGACCTCGTCCAAGACACAAACTAAAGCAACGGATAGACGACAAGTCAGAAAGATGACATCGAATCACAGCGCGGAGAAATCGACTCGACGGGATGCGATGCAACGGAGTACTAAGCGCCCAAAGCACTACTCATAAAACCCCTCCACCTTATTCGCCCTATCAAGCATGACTCTCTCGCCGGTCCCCAAGTCCTCGACATCGCTATCCCACTCCGCCAACCCCATACTCCTGCACCCCTCCACACCAATCAAAGCCTCCACGTCCTCAACCTTGATCCTCCCTGCGAACTCGCTCTCCCCGACGCCGCCCCCAAAGTCCGGGCTCGGCGTGCCGTTGATAAACTTCTCGCGCTGCCGCACAAGATACCGCGCGTTGTCTTCTGTAAGCGGACAAGAGGGGATGTATAGGACGGAGGAGTCGGAGGAGCCTGCGTGCGTCTTGTCGACTGCGTGGATGGTGTCGCAGTGCCAGGCTACGTAGTCGCCTGGGCGGACGGTGGGGACGTGGATCATGGACTGACGGAGGTTGAGGTGCGGGTGGAGGAGGTGGGAGAGTTCCTGGCCGTGGCCTGGGGTGGCGCCTTGGATCCAGGAGGAGGGTTGGTCGTCCATTTTCCAGTTTGAGGGGGCGAGGAAGTCGGCGGTTGAGGTCGTGGCTTCGGAGGCGGTCTGCGCGCCGGGAGAGACGCCGTGCTTGGGGCTGAAGAATGGTCGGAGGAGGTAGTATGCTGTTGCTTTTGCGAGGAGTGGGTTGACGAGAAGCGTGCCCTCGCCGGGTCCCGTGGTGGAGAGGGATAGCCATCCTTGGAACATGCGGAATGCAGTGCAGGCGCCCACGCCCTGGTGGAGGTCCGACACGACGCGGAGTCTGCAGGTCGACTCCCACGGGTCAAAATCCTCCCAGCGACCTTTCCACACGCTGTCGTACACCTTGCCGAGCCCGTATCCATTCTCGTCCCAGCGCTCCACGCTTCCTCCGTCGACGTGTGGCCCGAGTGCAAATCGCGAGTCGCCGGGGAGGCGCATGCGCAGCCGGTCGGCGTAGGATACGGGGTGGCGGGTAGAGATGGGGGTGTGCGGGTTGGTGGCGTGCCAGTACGACATGAGGAAGCGTTGCACCTTGAGCATGTTAGGGTGGGCGCGGGCGAGGAGCTGGGCGCGCGACCAGTAGAGTTCGAAGACTTGTGGATTTTCGGGTGGAAATGCTGGAGCTTGTTAGCATCCAACTTGCATACATTGAGACCATTGGACGTACCCTTCGTCTGGGGATTGGCTTCGATGTACTCCCTCAAGTTCTGCTTCCAGCTCAGCGCCTCCTGCTCGCTCACGACGCCTCGCACAACAGCGACACCCCTCTTCCGGAGCTCCTTGCTAAACTCCTCGGGCGCATTGTCGATATCCTCGAAGCTTATCTCAGGAATAACCTTGGAGCCCTTCTCCACAATGAGCGGTATCTCCTCGCGCAAGTCCTTGAGCAGCCGCTCCCATGACTGTCTTATCGCGTCTTCGTTTCCTTTGATCAAGCGAGCCTTGAGATCTGCGTACTCGGGCGAAAGCGGTGCAAAGCTCTGGCCAGAAAGCGAGGCAAATGCATCTGAGATGTCGCCGGCGCGTTTCGAGGCTGCCTGCGTCGCCGCGGTGCGCGCGTGATGTAGCTTCCGGATGGCTTGAGATCGGACGGTTCGAGCAATGGACAGCATCGTGTGTATCGGCCTCCTGTTGCTGTCGCTACTTCAGTGGTTCAATGTCGTGGTTGCAGCCCCAAAGCCTCCCCATTATATGCTTTCCAGTGCTCCGACAGCTAATTGTGACAGTTCTCGAGCTCCGCCAGCACGTCTCGATGAATGATGTCTGCATGGCCCGAGCTCCTGCGGAAACCGCAAAGCGGAAAGGCGTCCGCTAGCAACGCTAAACCATTTTCGGTCAATGCGGGGAATTGACGTCGCTGCTGGACAGTTGTAGAGAAAGGTTTCCGACGACGCTTCGTACCGGATTCTACACTCGAATGGAAGCTGAAGACTGTCGTCGGAGAGCCGCGAGCTGTGCATACTGAGGCGCGAGATTTCGCCTGAACCTGCCGCGGCCGCCGTGCCGCAGCATCACCTTACCTACCCCGCCGTCACAACAGCCCACCTCTCCATGGATAAAGGCAGGTAGAATCGGCGGCCCGTACAGCCATTCACCGCCCTGGTAGCCACAAGCTACAGTGGCAGAATCGAGCTTGACTTTTGGGCAGCAGCACGCAGGTGAGCAAGCAAAACCGCGCTCATAGACCTTGCGGGTGGATCTCGTGCCTAATGGCATCATGCTGAGGCGGAAAAATCGGTTCCCATCCGAGTGAGAGCCGTCGATGCACTGAAAATTGCTTCTTCCGTCCTACGGCGCGTCTATTAATGTATGCGACGCGTCGAGGCTGGCTCGGTGGGATGCTTGCCGCAGTGGAACTACCTACGCCCTCGGTATATGTAGCTCGGACGTCCTCGAGCTTTCGGGCTCAATTGCATTGCTTGTCAGATATTCTGATTTTCTTGTGATTGTTAGACCATCACCTCAGCATGACGGACTCACACCTTCCGAAGGACTTCTTGTGGGGCTTTGCAACAGCATGGTGCGTACCCAAGCTCTTTCTGAGACGAGGGCTCTGCTCCAACAACTTGCTCACTGAACCGAACGTGCAGCTATCAGGTCGAGGGTTCCCCCAAAGCAGACGGCAAAGGCGAGAGCATATGGGACGTGTTCACCCATATTCCTGGGAAGGTCTGGGATGGCACTACAGGCGATGTGGCGTGTGACTCGTATAACCGCACCGCCGAAGACATCGAGCTGCTCAAGTCGACCGGTGCGAACACGTACCGCTTCTCGCTCTCGTGGACTCGAATCATTCCTCTGGGCGGACGCAATGATCCCGTAAACGAGAAGGGCCTCCAGCACTACGTCAAATTCGTCGACGACCTGCGCGCGGCAGGTATCGAGCCCATGGTCACACTCCTACACTGGGACCTGCCCGACGGCTTGTACAAGCGGTACGGCGGTTACCTTAACAAGGAGGAGTTCGCAAAGGACTTCGAAAACTACGCACGAGTCGTTTTCAAGGCCTTTGGTTCGAAAGTGAAGTATTGGATTACCTTCAATGAGCCCTGGTGTAGTTCCATTCTTGGATTTAACATTGCCAGCCACGCTCCGGGCCACACTAGTGACCGGAGCAAGAGCGCTATTGGCGATAGCAGTAGAGAACCCTGGATCGTAGGGCATTCGTTGCTGATTGCGCACGGCACAGCAGTGAAAGTTTACCGTGACGAGTTTAAAGAACGGGATGGTGGTGTCATTGGTATAACCCTAAACGGTACGTAAGCGATGATTACGATTATGGCAGCCTGCGAAACTCTATACATCCTGCCTCAGCCAGCAGCTCATGCAAACCCTACACGAAACGAAGCGAAGAGCGGATGTTTCGCTTACTCGTACAAACCTGTAACGGATGAACTTAGCTGACGACGCACGTTGCAGGCGATTACGCGGAGCCATGGGATGCGAACGATCCCCTTGACGTTGACGCAGCTAACCGCAAGCTGGAATTCACCTACGGGTGGTTTGCCGACCCGGTATACTATGGCAAGTACCCCGACTCGATGCGCAAGCAACTCGGAGACAGATTGCCCGAATTCACGGATGCAGAGGTTGCTTTAGTGAAAGGAAGCAACGATTTCTTCGGCATCAACTCGTATGGTGACAACTACATCAAGCACAAGGAGGGCGAACCTGCTCCGGACGACTTCTACGGAAATTTGGAGGTTCTGGATCAGAACAAAGCTGGCGAGTGGATTGGTCCTGAGACGGAGTCTGCCTGGCTGAGACCAAACCCTCGCGGCTTTAGAAGCCTGTTAAACTGGCTGAACAAGAGGTACAATGGACCGACGTTTTACGTGACAGAGAATGGAACAAGCGTGAAGGGTGAAAATGATCTGCCCCGTGAAGAGATTCTCAACGACGAGTTTCGTTGTTGGTTCTTCAGTGGGTATATTGGAGCGTTGGCAGACGCATACACAAAGGACGGTATAGACGTCCGAGGGTACACTGGATGGAGTCTTCTAGAGTACGTATTCTCGTCCCCTTCAATTCTTTCCGCCACGGAATGTCGCTTTCTCCTCTTCTCCTGGATACCGCCTTGGCTTGCTCTTCCATTTGGGAAGATTCACCCTGAAGGCGCTGGCTGCGCCACTGATTGCCTTGCAGCTGTGGATGCATCCAACCGGTGAATAGCATGGCTCGGCGCACTATTATAAGATTACGAGATCGGCGCGCTAACGCATTGTACCTGCAGTAACTTTGAGTGGCACGAGGGTTACCGAACACGCTTCGGTGTCACCTATGTCGACTACGAGGGTGGCCAGAAGCGGTACCCGAAGAAGAGTGCGCACGAAGTAGGCCAGATCTTCGGGAAGTACATCAAGAAGGACTAGATCGCCCGCAGCTAAAGGAGCGAGACGAGGAGGGCTGGAGACGTAATGCCCTAGATGGTTCTAAGAGGCTTCTAGAGCACCGCGTATCTTGGCGTATTGTGTGAGAGGGTCGTACGGTAGCGTTCTGGCAAGTGTACGTGCGGTTGTCGGTATGATATGCGCGACGCTGGAAGATCGGCCCAGGGTCTTCGATAAGCAAGTCTTGCGGTAATGCTCAATAGGTATCGTTTCCTGCTTGGGGCCTTCGGTGTATCAAAGGTGCGAGGAAGAATTACTACTTTTCGATAGACTGATAGATCCACAATGGCGTCCCACTGGTACACCCGCTCTCGCAAATCTCGCGTCACCATTCAGAATGTGACAGCTGATGGCGTAAGGCTTCTCGTGACTGTTGGTGACATGCGTTGGGGAAGTTGCTGGCCTTGGTGCTAACGTTTCGGAAATGAGAGATCCACCATCGTGACGCCAGATTAGAGTTCATACTATCAAGGGCGATCAAACCCTTCCTTTCCAAATACCCGCTGAGCCGCCCTTGGTGGTCGCTTTCTAGACTGGAGCTAGAAGACCATGGCAGATGCTCGAATAGGCTTGGATGCCTGAGGTGTGGCGGAAATGACTCGTTAACCGCTACCAAGGCCTCTATAGCCCCTGGCCCGCTGTCGTGCAACCTCAGAGTAAACTTTAATTGCACGCGAGCGTGACAGCCCGGTGAATATGGCGTTTCATGAGTGACCTCGTGGCTGCGGGTCGCATCCCGTCTCCTGACATGGATGGAGGGGCAAGAAGCTGACGGTTCCTACTTATGAGCGCTGTTAGAACCTCCGTGCGTGCATTGTTGTTGAAGACTTGAACCGTGGTTCTTTTCGTATTCGCCAAGGAGTTGTCCAGAGAGCTAACCGGATACGGCTAAAATGCTGATCAGCTCAGACACTGAGAGAAAATAGTAGGGAGACGATGGCTTGTCTTGAGCGATGACAGTGATTGTGAGGCGGTACGAGCGGGGAATGGTGTTAGTGGCCCTTCCCCGGCGAGACAAAACAGGAAATTGGCCGTCTACATCCGTCGACATCGGGCAGATAACGCGAGCCTCTGAAGACGAGCGGATAGCAGCAGCCGACTGTTCGGTGGCATTTGATGGCGGCCGAGTCGATCCGATAGTGCAGTATCCGCGGCTCTTCCCGCCAGAAGGACCGAGGAATGATCACTGTGAATGGTTTGCACTCTTGCGCAGAGGCCAGGAACGAATGATCCGCGGGCCCGCGTCTGCCGCCACAGTTGCGCAATGATCTAGTGGCCTGAAGAGAGTTTGCATGAAGGCAGGGATGGTCCCACTTTGGCGAACAGATGTTCTGCAGAAATTTGGATTGTGGCCGCTGGGTGAGTGTCTCTGGGTCGAGCAGGGAGCATCGTCGTGGAGGTGACACGAGGCGTACGTACGTCTGTCCCTGCAGAAGTTCGGTTGCACGGCGTCATCTGCTTGTGGTTAAGCGCAACGGGCGGTGACATGGAGCAGAGAATGCGGGTGGAGCACTCAAGGTGTACAGTACCGCATGCCGGCCACCGGCATCGGAGGAACGCGCTGCTCTCCTACAGAGGCACCAACGACGCAGCCATGCCTCGATTGGACGCAGCCCGCACAGCAGCAGCACGCACAGCCGCGAAACATGGCGGTAGAAACAAACCAAGCCCAAGTTTTGGCTAGCTTCGGCTGTCCCTGGAGCCATGTTGGGACCATCAGGCAGTCTGACAGCGGTGCAATTTCCTCGCAGGCGTAGAAGCCCCTATACATGTTCTGTGGCGCGCTAGAAGCGGAGCTAGAAAGTCGAGCGAAGTGCTATTGACGACATGGGCACTTGCGCCATCGGTTGAGGGCAGGTTTCATATTGTATCACATACAATGACGGCCCACTGCTGATCAGTCGTTGCAGTTCATTCAGAGCCGCCTCGGTCCACTTGGGCTGTCTGGATTTGGAATCAGCACGCGCGGGTGACGGTGGGTAGACTATTGTGTTCGTAGCGAGCGTTGTGAGACGTGTTTTAAAAATACGCCTACAGGAGCTTCGCCAAACGACGACCCCTGTTTTGGGAATGCTGACGAGCGTTTCGTCGGCAACCAGACGATTCGGACTGCTCGTAAAGAAGACTGGAATGGAGAGCTTGTCGGCGAATTGCCGTTGGGCGGATGCGCTTGTCGCCAGAATCTTCCGCTTTGGGCTGTGGCGCTGATAGATCAGAAGTTTAAGCACCGTATTGCGCCGAATGTAGTGAATTATTGACGCAGCGCTGTACATAGTACAACAGGTTACGCGACCATGATGCTGCCCAAAGCTGCCGCGGCCGCCAGAGCTTCCTAGGAGTCTCGTGACGGCTTGTGGCAGGGGGACGCGCAGGCGAGCATCAATGCCTCGTCTTGTCTTCACATGGATCTGAGCAAGGTGGGGGTTCATGCTGAGCACACGGATCCACGTCATGGGAGCTCACCGCATGTCAGTCGGCCGTCAGGTCAAGAGGCCGGAGAGGTGGCATCGGTGAGCGGTGTAGGAATCGCGTCGGAACAAATCTCCGCGAAGATTCCATCGGGAGATGGCATAATGGGGACTGACGCATCCGGGAGCCCCCTTAGCACGACGACGCAAGAGAGATGATGCCAAGGGCGTGGGGAGCTCTGACCAGAGCCCGTTTCGTCGCACTGCATGCCCGTAATGATCGACACGTTCCCGGCAGCGTCGGCAGAGGGTAGGCCGGAGGGAGGAGGGAGGAGGGCAGGCCAGCAGCGCGACGGGACCGGACAGGGCAGGGCTGGACAGGGCAGGACTGGACCGGACTGGACACGGCGCCCGCGACGAGCAGCAGCTGTGCGTGCTAGGGGTGCAGCAGCGCATGCAGTGGTGAAGAATTTTGACGCCTGGCCGTCTCCTCCAGGATCCGAGCGCCCCACCGCCCAAGGGCGTTAGGCGCAGGCTCCATCCCGGCGAGCACGTGGCATCGCGGCACCTCGCCTCGCTCAGCGACAGAGCCCTCACGACGCTTACCCTCAACGACGTCAACCCACCGGCCGGGCCCTGTTCCTTCGAGCGCCTCCTTCGAGCTCCTCCTGGGCCCCAATCCCGACGTCGCCATGGGGCTGCCGTTGGGCGGTGAATCGCCCTCCCTGTCCCGTGCTGGCCATTGGCCGGGGCAGCACATCGCCTCTCCCTCCGCCCAAAGGGGAAGTGGGCCGAGCAATCCGCCCTCGACGGCGTCTGCAGCGTACGCAGGCACGCTGCCAGGCAGTCTGGGTCGAGCCAGTCGCCGCCTCTAGTGAACCTCGAGGCCGTCTGCGTCGTGACACGCCCATCTCACGCCGTGCTGCGTCCCGCCAGAGCACCACGCCCGACCCTCTGCGCGCTGGGATCCGCTTCCTGCGCTCGCCAGTCAACGGCGCCTTGCTACCTTGCGTCTCTGAGCCCGTCCTAAACTTTACTTGGTTTCACACCTGCATTTTCCCCGCAGGCCGCACGTGTGCTGACCACCGACCGCCCGGGTCCCTTCCCAGGTCCCGCCCAGGGTGCTTCCACTTAGCGGCCTCGCAGCCACAGCCCGGGGTCCCTCGCAAAAGACGACCTATCCTTACAGAGATCCTGTTATAGCCCTCCTCCCTGCCGGCCCACCGTCTTTGCGTTTTGTTTATCTCCTTCGTCCTGTACATTTGCCCGTCTACTTACCCTTCTCCTACGTAATCCCTCGTCGAATTCCATAGGCTGCCCTACCACCCTCTGGTCCGAGGCCCCTTCTATCCGTGCTCTCTGCACGCGGCACAACTACACCCGCCCGCTCGCCGTCCTAGCAACCCAGGTCGCCCTCGTCATCTTGCACACGGGAACTCTGCGAGCTTGGTCCTTTACCTCCGAGCCGCTTACATAGCGACCACCCGTCTTAAACCCTTCGCCCGCCCCCGCGGATCCTCATGACTTCAGTAATCCACTATCGCGACCCCATTGCTTACCGGAGCGGCGACCTCATGGGTACAAACTATGTTCCACCGCACATGGCCTCTCTCAACCGATCACCTACTTACGATGACCAATCCTCCGGTTCCGAACGGAAGCAGTCCACGCCTGGCGCCAAAAAACGGCCTTCCAGGGCCGGCACTCGCAGTGTTACCACCCTGACTGCCGCCCAGTTGGAGCGCAAAAGAGCAAACGACCGAGAGGCACAGCGAGCCATTCGTCAGAGGACAAAGGATCACATCGAAAGTCTCGAGCGCCAGGTGCGCGATCTCACTGCACAGATTGGCACCAACAGCTCCACCAAAATGATGGAGCTGATGCGGCGGAACGAGGAGCTAGAGCAGGAGAACGCGTTGCTCAGAGCGCGACTGTCCCATGCGGGGCAGGCTTTGGGCATGCTGGAAGGCTCAGGTACGTCCATCATTCACGTTCGCTGCACAGATCACTGGTTCGTTGGCGTGAATTGCTTTTTGGCGTTTGGCCGGCGTTTACTCGGGTAGTTGAGGAGTTGCTTTCTACACCGTCCAGCGCTCGGCTGTGCCAATCACCAAAAAGCGGCATGCTATGTGTTCAGAGTATGCTTTTAACTTGATCCGATCCACTGACATTTTGCGCCTCCAGGAAACGCAATGCCCGGAGCAGAGCCGACTGGCCTAATAGCTGCGACCGGAGGCGCTCCGTCGCCCAGCGATCGAATTCAAATCCTCAGCCACGCGCGTCGTTCTTCGACTGGGACCGCTAGGAGCGTCCACTCTGTGCCCGAAATCACCACAACTCCAGTCGGTCAACCTGCGCCCTGGCAGCAACAGCAGCAGCACCCGCAACAACAACAGCACCAGCACCAGCAGCACCAGCACCAGCAGCACCAACACCAGCATGCGTACTCGCCCAACATGCCCTCCCCGCACGTCGAACAGCCTCCAACAAACTGGAGCTCTCACCCATCCGCACATCCGCCTCACCAATCAGTCTCTCTTTCCGTACCTGAGCAATCACTACACGCCGTGGAATCTGGAAACATGTCTTATCCTACTCCATATGCGATGGACCACAACTCAAGGTCCATGTCTTACCCTCTGGAGAACACTCCACTTGTTACTTCTCAGGCAATGCAGATTGGAGGTTACAACACGCCTACGTCAAATCCCGCGACACACTCCTCGGACTACCACAGACAAATGAGCGTTCCCATGAATAATGCCCCACCTACAGGACACGCTCCGCATCAGCACCCATATTCCAGTCCTGCCCATGGATATGTACCTCAAACTAGCCACCCAGGAGAGATGCATATGATGGCACCTGCTCCGCATCCGCAATCCCACATGGTCAACGAGCAAGGTCAAATCATGTACCATATACCACCTCACATGAAGGTAGAGCACTAAGAGCGCGAGATTGCTATCGCTCGTTGTGCTCCGACCGCGTCCGGCCCAGTGGAGACGAGGCGGTGAAGAGGGGCTCCGATGTGGCGGTGACGAGTCACTTCCTGACTCATCGCACCGCATTGCATTGCGTCGATGAAATGCCTGGCCACATTCGAAATCACCACTCCATCCAATCGCGGTTGCTGAAGCTCGCGGAGACGCCGTGTGCTGTATGCCAGTGCTATTCCTCCGGCGAATTTCCGAACCACAACATTTCGAATTTACGGGGCGACCTGCCGTTTGGCTGCGACATACAACCTTTACATGCTTCGATGTGCCTCTTGGCAGCGAGCATCAAGGCACACCGTCTAGGTTTTCTCGTATGAGGCCTTGCCGATCGCTATACTGAAACTCGCTTCGCTTGGCAAGCATACCTGCCACGAAGGAAGCTTGCGTAGACCGCCAAGGCGGGGCTTGCGGCGTACTCCGTCCCTGCATTCGATCTCTAAAAAACTCACAAGACTCGTATGTCAGCTTGTGTTGAGTTTCGTAGTGGCAAGCCACCTTCACCCAGGATCGCCTGGTTGCGGATCTCTACAGCCGTGTTGCACCGAGATGTGACCGGACGCACGGGCCATTTTTGCGAACTCCAAAGATCTCCAATCGAGTTGGAGCAGTCGCCCAGCGCTAGCGGCTCCAAATCACGAGCGGTCTATCGAATAAACCTTGGCGGGGCTGTTTCATCGCGTCACTTTCACTAGAACATTGGACCCACAGCAATCACAGCATCATTACCGTCAGGCCAGTAGGAAGGTATTACGCCTCACATGATCATCACCACATTTGCTTGCAATACTACGGCAATCGCCGTGGTAGGTATACATTGGTCAATGGATTATTGATGATCACGCGAGAATCGGCGATCGAGTACAGTCTCATGCTGCTGCCGCTTGTTGGACCCGAATCTGCGCCAGTAACTGGGGATACTGCAACGAAAGTCAGCACAACTGCTCAACCTGGAATGACCAGCATGGATCGATACTTACCCATCGCTCTCCAACATCAGGATGCGACTTGACCCGGTTCATCAGGGTCGCTTCGCCCAAATGTCCCCAGCGGCCTTTGACAAAGGTGAATTCGACATCGTCTTTGCGCGCTTTGCGAGCCTCGTCCCTTAGCTTCAACACGTCTGCGGGTACATCCATGGCTTCAAACTGTGCATCGTAGCTCACGCCCTGGAAGAACGGGACCGAATATCTGGCTCCTTCACCCTTCCTCGGACTGAGCACACGGTGTGTCGTAGACGCACAGACACCATCCGTCAATGCCTCCATCCCCTGTCCAATGGCCACGACAAGAGTACCAGGGATGGGCTTGCAGTCCACCCACTCGCCACGGGCGTTCTGTGCCTGTAGGCCTGGCTGGTCGCTTGCTTGCAGCAGATACGATGTCAGCATGCTGTCTTTGTGCGGGCCTACGCCCTGCCTCTTGATCTCCCATTTCTTTCTGTCTATCTCGCTGGCACCCGCAGGCAGATCAGGCACATCGACTTCAGGGTACTTGACAATCTTCAGCTTGTGCTGCTGATCCTCGTCGAAGAACTTGTCGAAAGCGTCAGGAGGGAGGCCGATGGCCTCCGCGATCAGGCTGGTGAAGAGCATGGAGATTTTGGACATGCGGCGCATGTATTCCTCATAAACGGGTCGGAAGGCGGGAAGATGCGCGGGTGACGGCCACTGGTTTGGAGCCAGCAGGTTGTGGTAAAGCGGGGCGTCGGGGCCGGGCAGCGGCTGCGGAGTCGACAGGTCGAGTTGCTCGCGGTGATCGATGTTGAGTGCCGTCGTCTCGTTGTCGAGCTTGGAAGCAATCAGCACACGCACACACAATTTCGGAAGCTCATCTATCTACACTACACTACACTACACTACACTCACTACACTATACAACACCACACTACACTACACTACACTAATACCAAAAGGAAGGAGGGAGCGGCGGTAATGGCAGGGGTAATCTCGTTTGAGTTTGAGTCGCAGCGTTCATGAGTACACGGTCCGAAGATACCCAATCTCTCGTTGTCGTTGGTTCCTGTCTGTCTGTCTGTTTGTTGGGGGCGTTTGGCATACATAGCGCATGGCGGGATTTTGTCTTTTTCTCTTTCCATTTGGGTGGCCACATGTCTTCATGTTTTTATGCGTTATGCGTTTCTTTGTTTACTTCCTTGCTCTGTACTGTACCGTATCGCATGCCTTTCGTTCACTGTCTGTCCGTAACGGCCACAGCATTAATACCTGCGTTCCGGAGCTTCTCTTTTGCTTCGCATATAGCATCGCATCGCACCGCATCGATACCATCCATCTCTTGCAGATACACCTCCGTAGCGTAAACAACAAGATCTCTTTCTCTTACTCCAATCCAATCCGACACAACCCACCCTTCACCCCTCACGTGCCCATCAAACCCCCCAAAAGAAAAATAGAAACAAAACTCACCCGGCTCCACCCCAAGAAACTCCTCTCATTCTTCATCTCAATCCTCTCCTTCTCCTCCCGCGGCAGCTTCTCGAAGAAGTCCCTGCATTCCGCTATCACGTCGTCGACCAGCGTCTGCGGTATGCCCGTCTCGCTGAGATACAGAAACCCGACGTTTAGCAGGGCGGAGCGCAGCGCAGATAGAAACTCTGGTTTTGTGCTGGGGTCGAGGGCCGAGGAGAGGGGGAGGATGGGGAGGGTTGTGAATGTTTGGGGGGCGGGACTAGGACTAGGACTTAGGGTGGACATTTTTGGTTAGTTAGTTAGAGAGGGAAAGGAGGAGTAAGGAATTGTGAGATGGATGGTGAAGAGAGCGTGGGACGGAACGGTCCCCAGGGGGGCTTTTATCTTGTTTCTGCGTTGTGGTGGATGGGTGGTTCGATCGCTGCTCTCGCTATTGGTGTGTAGCTGTACAGTGTAGGGTGCGGGGTGCTGTGCGCCCTATGCGGTATTATTGCCTTTTATGGGCCGCGGATGGCGTCATCAACGTCGTTTCGCTACTGTACGCTATGCTTTGCTGTTTCCTAGGTGGGTGTCGTAAGTACTCCAGGGTGTCTGGTGGAATGTTGGAATGTGTCGTTGGTGGATCGCGAGGTTCGTTTGGGATGCTGGGCGGAGAAGGGTCCGCTGAGCGGGGGGCGCCTGACTTGCTTGTTGCTTGCTCCTTCGTATTCAGTACCGAGCCATCCACTTGAATGCCAGGCCCAGCGCGGCGAGCTTCAGCGTTGTGATGAGGAGGATGGAGCATGCTTCGAGGAAGAACATGGTTTGTTTGGTTCGTTGGTTGATGGACTGGGTGAGGTGTAAGAGGTTGTCTATACGGATGGCTTCGTGGACGATCGACGAAGAGATTGAGCGGGTTGGAATTGTAGGTGTTTACGTTATTGATGTTCGACAGCAATTTGCACGACTATTCGATTTCGAGAGAGAAAACCTTGGGTTGGCACCGGAGGAAGACTGCAAGTATGTATACTCAAGTCGATACACACCCTCTACCCGTCTACCCGAGCACACTCACCTTTTGAGCAAACAAACATGCACCCCTCACTACTCGTCCACCAGTCCCAGACCCGCACGCGACCCTCAAACCTTTCAGCCCAAACGCATCGTGCTCCGCTTTCCCATCTGCCCTCTCCACGTGCGCCGCCGCAGTTGGCCATGCTCGTCGTCCCCGTGGGGCACCATTGGGCGGCGCATGGAGTCTCGTGCACGTGGCACCTGCTCTCCGATTTACAGCCCCATGTTCATCGGCCACGCTTCTCCGCCCATCGACGTCTCAAGCAAGCGAAGTCCGCACGCACGACTTCGATTCCAACATGGCCATGACACGTGGGCGATCCCCAGCCCTCGAGGTGCCTGTCCATCCACGATTCAGGTCGCACAAGAGGCTCCCATATCCTAGAGTAGGTTCCGACCCCGCGGAACCCATTCCGCAAGCCAGCATAGCCCAATGCAGCCCATGACTACTGCTCTCTCACCGATGACTCGACACGACGACACGACATACCCGCACCCGCAGCCACACGCCCAACGCACCGGAGACGAACGACGCCCTCGCAGACAGGCATCATCCGTCGGAGGTTTTACGAGTAAGCTTGCAGCACGAGCTACGGACCCGACAGCCCAGTTCATCTCGGGGTACCAAGCTGGGCTACCTGACACCCGACCCGACCAGATCAGCAATTAGTTCTACCATGCCCGAGGGTTTTATGCTCCGATGCATGCACGCATGCTGCCCAAGTGTCCGTGTGCAATGCATGCGTACCGGGTACTCGGTCTGGCTTGCTGGTATGGGGCCGTGGAGCGTGCGCTAGGATTGTGGATGCGGATGCGAAAGCGAGGGTCCGGCGGGTATTTGCGCGGGTGAAGGTAGCTGGGTGATAGCTGGGGCTATTAAGATAAGATGAGATGGGGCCGTTTGGGGCGTTTGCATGCACGGCATTGATGTTGTGCATGCGTGGTGTGGATTTGCCTTGCTATGCTTGGGAAGTGTGGGGAGTGCATGAGATATGGACTGTGCGTTGTATGCCGTCATCTGCTTCCGTCGCTGTAGAAGTGCGCAGACATTCACATGACGTTGCATGAATTGGAAGGTAAGAGAGGTTCGTAATAGACGTCAACTCCATGTTCATTTTGTGTCGCCAAAGGGATATCTGTACTACGGCCAAAGCGGGCGTCCTAGGGAAAGCTATCTACCACCCTTTACTAAACCATCTCATATCCCAACGCACCAGATCATGCTACCATAACAAAACTAGGTCATTACTTTCGTACCTCATGTTGTATCATTGCTCATCGCTTCTCGCGGGGATAGTAGGCAGGCTGTCCTTCAAGGGATTCTCCTATCCCGGTCGCATTGTAGCTTGGTGGTGCAGCATTACCGTATCCCACCACAGAAGCAGGACCAGCGCTGCTCTGCCCAGGGGGTATGCCAGTGTTACTGACGCCCTGCTGCAGATCCGCAGGGTTGATAACACCGCCATCGCCGCCGCCAACCATCACCGTCTGCTCGACGCCCTTCTTGTCCCGCACCTTGCCGACCACCATGCCCTTAGCTACCGAGGTGATAATGGCCCTGCGGGAGACACCAGTCACGTCGATGTATACGAGACCAACGTTCTTCACGCCACCAGCCAGGTCCCCTGCGAGTCCACCAGCCTCTGCACCGTACTTGTGTCCAATGGCTGCACTGGCTGCAGCGCCGCTATGTGTTAGGAGCGTCTTGCCCCCATGTGCGATCCCGTCCGCAACAGTGGAGAATGCAATCATGGACTTGTTAAGCAGTCCGGGCTTGTAGTCCGGGTTTGGCGTGCCGTCCGGCAAGAACCCCTTGGCCGACCTCGGGCCCTTGCCCAGTGCTCCAGCAGTGAAGTTCTGCGCATGCTTTGTGATGGAGCCGACTGTCTTCGAGGAGAGACCTGCGACACTAGTTGTAAATGTGTTGATCTTGCGAACGCGGTCGTGTGTCGTGGCTTTGAAAACCATGGGTTTCTCATTTGGCCTCGTCTTGTTCATGAAAGTCTCGGCTCCGGAGATCAAGGCATTGCTGATGTAGGTCGATCCCGTAACGATGAGGCGAGAGGCAGCGGCCGAGTTCTGTACGAGGGTAGAGTTCTTGTAGGCAGGGAGACGGGCCATGCCCAGGTAGTCCTCGGACATGGGCTGGACCTTGATCTTCCTGCCATCAGGAGAGATGACAATCTCTACAGGATCTGCTATACGTGTCAGTATAATAGTATCGTATTTGCAATGTAAAACTCACTCTTGGAACCTGCCTTCAACTTGGGGTCTTCAATGATCTCGGCGCCTTCGGCCAGCTCGCCCACGACGCTGCCGTTCTCTTCGTCAACAAGCACAATCTCGCCGTGCTTGCCTGACCCAACGTATCCCTCACCGGGCGCGTAGTCGGCGGGGTTATATGGCTTGGCGGCACCCTTGGCAGAAGGCTGCGGCGCCTGCGCCCGCTCAAGGAACGCGGTGCATTGTGCGAGGATCGTCTCGAATGTATCAATGTCCTCCTGGGTGACCGTGTTGGGGCCGGTTCCTATTGATGGGAACTCGATGCGCGTGAAGGCACCACTGTCGGGGCCAAGGTCCCATCGCGGGATGAGGTAGCTGCGCGGGGGTTGGTGGTAGATCTGCGTGGTCGCAGGGAGCGGAAGATCGAGTTCGGGGGGGAGGTTTAGGTGGAGATAGAAGTCCTCCTCGGGTGCTTCGTTCTGGCCGTGGACGTTGCTGAGGTCTGCGAAGGGGGAGTTGGTAGGGACCATCAACAGCGACAGCGTCTGCGCGCCCGAAGGCGTGAGGGGCTGCTCCTCGCCCTGCTGAAGATGGTAGGCCCTGATGCCCCCAATCGAGTAGAGGAGTCGTGGATCGCCGTGGCTCATTGTGGGATCCTGTAGGAATTACAGCTGGCGGGGTATGCAGATGGGGCACAGATGCGAGTAGTGGGATGCAAAAGAGGAAGAGAGGGGTAGTCGCGAGTGATTAAATAGCACGTCTAGGATGTTCGAAGTGACGAGAAAGGGGGCAGTGTATATTTTCTGGGCGCGTTTGCATTCTCCTGGCGCCGACTGGTGTGTTCAACATGCAACTGGGAATGCGTCGCGCTTAAACCCATTACGTCAGGTACGTCAGGGCAGGGAGGCCGACCAATGAAGTGTGTGGCGCAGCAAAAGTGTGGCGCATACCGCCACATGCACCCTCGCCTTCTCCGTTAGCGTCCTTTGACGGTACGATTCTGGCTCGCAATGGGTTGATGTACCCTATGCCGCGTTGTCCTTGTGCGAACGGGCATGCTAGCTGCTCGTCTTCACCCTCCTGTCCGTGTTCTTGCTTCAGCCCTCCCTGATAGGGTTGCGGTCCTTGCAACGTCGTAATGAACCCGGCTAATCCTAGCGGTGAGCCTGCAGCGCAGAAAAATTCTCACGTTCTGATTTGCTTCCTGCAAAAGTCACACCAGAGAGTAAACCATGGGTTGCGACCCTTGAGTGTGCTGTCCGGGACTTGAAAAACCTCCGTTGCCGCCTCGTCTTTTTGTTGATTCCTTCGCAATGCTCTTTTCACGCGTCCCAGGCGCCGGCCCCCTCCGTCGGATCGCCCGCGCTGTACATGGCAGATTTCCTTCGCTGAATTTCATAACGCTTCACTATGCGTACTTCGTTGGAACATGTCTGGTGTCCAGCGCTATCTTTTATGGCGCTTCGACGCCGGCCAGGAGCGTGAGCTACACGGATTCCCTTTTTCTGACTGTGAGCGCCATGACTTTGGCCGGGCTTAATACCGTCAATTTATCCAGCCTGAATACTTTCCAGCAGTTCATGCTATTTTTCCTTATCATGATTGGATCTGCCATTTTCGTCTCGGCTTTCGTCGTTCACGTTCGTATGAGAGCGTTTGAGCATCGATTTGCGTATGTTGCAGAGCAGAGAGCGGTACGTGCCAGCCGTCATCGTTCGCGGTCAAGGTCCTTCGCACACCGTATCTCAAGGAGCATGTCCAGACCAGGCGTAAGAGATGGCCAGCACAGTTCCCATGTTCCTGAGAGTGACGGTCCAAAGCTTGTAATTGAGAATTCAAACGGTGACCCCCAGACGGACGGCGTCGCGCATGAGAGTACGACTCTTGGAAAGTGGCAAACTGATGCGGACAAGGACAGCGAGCCCGTTGTAGCTAATGGCACTTCTCTCTCTGCGCAGGATCAGCTCCACTCGACGACGATAACTTATCGTAGTGAAGCTGGCGAGGAGATCGATATCGATCCTACGTCGAGCCCTAATGAACTACCGACCCATATCACCTTTGAGCCCAAGACGTATTATCATGAACAAGGATCGCCTTCGACCCATCGACATCTTCACCACCCATTTATGGGCGTCGGCGCACACTCGCACGCTACGATTAAACGCCGTCCGCATTCAAGCATGTCAACACCCCCAGCCGATCTCCAGTCTGAAGTTACAGTATCGTCCCCTAATAACTTACCATTCACATCGTCTGGCATGCTGTCTCGAAACTCGCACTTCCACCACTTGACCGAGGAAGAACGCGAACAACTCGGTGGTTATGAGTATCGCGCCATTCAACTGCTTTCATGGCTTGTCCCGGCCTATTACATTCTTTTTCAACTTTTCGGTTGCATCGGTCTAGGAGCATATATTGCTATAAACAAGCCTACTGTCACTCGATCGAATGGCCTTAATCCCTGGTGGGTAGGTGCTTTCAATGCCGTGTCCGCGTTTAACAACTCCGGCATGTCGTTACTCGACGCAAACATGGTTGCCTTCCAGACCTCAGCTTACATGTTGATTACCATGGGGATGCTCATCCTCGCCGGAAACACGGCGTATCCAATCTTTCTGCGTCTGATCGTCTGGACATTACTAAAGTTGGCTCCAAAGAACGAGCGTTGGGAAGACTTCCGAAAGACGCTGCAATTCTTACTCGACCATCCGCGTCGATGTTACACGAACATGTTTCCATCGAGACACACCTGGTGGCTACTGTTCTGCTTGGTCTGCCTCAACGGCATAGACTGGGCTGCTTTTGAGATCCTCAACATCGGCAACACAGACATTACGGGCGACTTGTCTACAGGCTTCGAAGTTCTCGACGGATTGTTCCAGGCGCTTGCCGTCCGAAGTGGTGGTTTCTACGTCGTCACCATCGCTCTCCTCCCCATCGCCCTCCAAGTCCTCTACGTGATAATGATGTACATCTCCGTATACCCTGTCGTCATAACGATGCGCAACAGCAACGTCTACGAAGAACGAAGCCTAGGCATATATACCGATGATCCCGGCTACGCTGCAACGCAAGCCTCCAATCCAGGTGGCATCTTTGGCAAGCTCCGCAGCAAATTCACCGTTGAGGCCTTCGAGCACAGCAAATCTTACTTCGTTCGCCAGCAACTCCGCGCTCAGCTCGCACACGACCTGTGGTCTGTCGTCCTAGCCGTCTTCGTCATCATGATTATCGAGGGGGGGAATTTCAAGGCTCATCCCGCACAGTACAGCGTCTTTAATGTGGTTTTCGAGACGGTGTCAGGATATGGGTGTGTCGGCATCTCGGTCGGTGTTCCCGACAAGGATTACTCCTTTGCAGGCAGCTTGCATGCTTTGAGCAAGCTTGTGCTATGCGCTGTCATGATCAGAGGCAGGCATAGGGGCCTGCCCGTCGCGATCGACAAGGCTGTACTGTTGCCTGGTGAGGGCGTCGACGAGGCCGAGGAAGAAGATGGAGAGATTAGGATGGAGCGGACGATATCGAGAGGGAGGGTTGTTTAAGTGCGCGCGTGGGTGAGCAGTTACCTGTTGTACCAAGGCGAAGAAAAGTGCGAAAGTTCTATACCCCAGGTGTGATGAGCGAAATTGTGACCAATACGACAGTTTTCAAGGCGATGCTGGCGGCGTTATTTCTTCTTTTTGAGTTGGTTTTACTGTCGTTATGGTATAGTACGAGCTTTATATTTGGATTTTATGGGTACAATGCTTGGTTTTAGTATTAGCATAATATCAATCTATCATTGCTATCTAATTACTTCTCCTCCCGGTGGGTAGGTGACACTCAACTACCTTCCTTTCTCCTCATACCTTCAGCACCTCATCCCTCTTTGCCCACATCCACAACAGCCCTATTCCATCGATACCAAATGCCATAAAGATCTGCTTCCACTCCACGCTCCCAAACCCCACCTTCTCTACCGTATAATGCCACAACGGCACTGCCAAGCTCACCATACACGTATCGTACCATCCCTTCTCACCCCAGAAATGCCACGCTCCGTACCGCAATATCATACAGAGGAAGAACCATGCGCCGAGCGAACGGGCTGCGAGAGATGTAAATTGTGGGCGGTGGGATGCAGTGTAGTTTGCACGGATGTTGGACGGCGAGAAATTGAGGGAGAGGTAACCGAAGAGGCCAACGATTGCGGTCTGATGAACGAATTAGATTATCATGAATAAGACAGTAGCTATGGAAGGAATGCTTACGAAGAGGACATAGTAGCGGAGGTAGGCATGTT
The DNA here is from genome assembly GCA_019828545.1 of Paracamarosporium sp. OC-R06-R3. NCBI lineage: Eukaryota > Fungi > Ascomycota > Dothideomycetes > Pleosporales > Didymosphaeriaceae > Paracamarosporium > Paracamarosporium sp. OC-R06-R3. Next base: position 44,813 of record JACVRA010000171.1, on the reverse strand, counting down.
CGATGTTTGTGGTGTCTACCATGGTGGGAATTCTGCCAAAGACGAATGCTAATGTCAGCGAAAGACGTGTGTGTGAAGATCCCACATATTGATAATAAACATAGTACAAGGAATCATTTATAATCGTCATGTAGGGTGCCAAGGTGTAGCGACCTAGATGAGGTAAAAGCCTACTGGAATCTCACGTCAGTCGAACATTTCGCTCCGAAGCTAGCTAGATTACCCTGGAAAACTGATTCAGGTTGTACTTTAGCGAATCTACAGGGCTTCTAGCGTAGTAGTATGCGAACATTGCAGGCGGCCCCCAGGCGTGTGGTCTGTGCTAGATGATGTGGCTGCGTTGCCGGAAGCCGATAAGCGATGAAGGATCCATATATCTAATAGACAATTCGAAAAAATGTATGCGAGTTGCTAATTTTTCTCAATGGAGATCGACTTTTTGAGTACCTGAAAGCTTCGAAAAGACATATCCACATCACACTAGACCCAATGCGGCCAAAGCTCACCACCATGGTATGAATTTCCCTTCAGCGGACCCTCCGACTCAAGAATCTGTCCTAATTCGCACTTCAAAAATGAGACTTTTGGCTGTTGCGAATAGAACCTATCATACTTGGACGCCAGCGCGTCTTCCAAATTCACAACATCGCCCTTGGGATGGATGACCGACCAGGGGTCAGTACAGGCAGAAGCTTTGCAGGTCTTGAGGACTAGGAGTAGGGCGTCGAGTCGAGCCTGAAGCTTGGAGATAGGTTGGTTAAGAACAAGGGTTCGCCATTTTGATGGTAGCGCGAGGTTGTTCAGTTGCCCGGGGTCTTTCTATAGAATTGTAAGCCTAGGCTACACGAGGGCAATCCAAACGCAAGGAACTTACCGTCATATCGTACAACTCATGTTCGTTTGTGCACCATACAGTATACAGGAGGTTGTAACGTTCGCCTATGATTCGTACTGCTTTGTATGTATTGTTTGGAGCGTCCACTGCGATAGCGAGGTCAGTCACACATCCAGCATTATCATGCGAACTTGCACTTACCTCCATATTTCCCCTCCAAGATTCCTGTTCCCCAAAACTCAACATTGACATGGTCGCGCTTCTTGTTCTTCGATTGCTGGGCAATAGCCTTGCTCGTCACTGGAATCGGCTGACCGTCAAAGTCGCTGCGCTGCTCGATACCAGCAAGTTCGAAGAGCGTAGGCACAATGTCCGTATGTGTGGTGACCACATCGACTGTCTCTCCTTTGGGAACGCCGGGACCGCGCACATAGAATGGCACGTTGATATCCTCCTCAAAAGCGCAGGTCTTGCCGGGCTGAAGCCTGTGTTGGCCGATATGGAAACCATTGTCGGAGGTAAAAATAACGTAAGTGTTATCTAGGAGATTGTAGTGTTCCAACCGTTTGAACACCTCGTCGACAAGTTCATCGACAGACTGTAAAGACTGAGCACGACCGACATACCACTCATCATGGAAATCGATGACTGTATCGTTCAGCTTTTCTAACTTAGATACCCAGCTAACTCCACTTGGCTAGAGAAGAATTAGGAACCAGTATTGTAATTTAGTTTGAGACCTCGTACCTCGTCTGGATTCCAGTTATTTGTTCTCGGTGCTTTGGCATCTAAAAATAAGCTTTGATGCCGAGTTGCGCCAACCGGCTTTGTGAAAGGACCAGAGCCAGTAAACTCAGCGTGCGGACCAATCGGTGCGATGCCGACGAAGAAGGGCTTTGAGCTTTTGGCAACCGTGTCGATAAAATCCAACCCTTTCTCTTTCACTAGGTCAGTGTTATATTGTCCAGGAGCTGGAGCGGGTGGCGATTGGTCTTTTTGGAAAGTTGCATTCCAGTAGATGTAGGTCCCAGGGTCGACAAGGACTGAAACAGTCAGTGACGCAGTAATGATTAGCACAAGTTCCGTTGGACGTACAGTCAGTCCCGTTCCAACCAGCAGGCAGTGGCTTGTTCCAAGTCGAAGTCGAGTGACCGTTCATGAGTTTGCCGGTGTAGTAGGTATCGTAACCGGCCTCCTGTAGCCATACTGGTAGATATTTGTCGTTTAATCCTTGCGAGATGAACTTTGTGTAACCGCCTAACAAGGTCAGACAGTTGGTTTATATCGATGGGGATGAAAAACTTACCGTAGGGAGGGCTCACATCGGTTACGTTGGTATTGTGAGCAGCCTTGCCTGTGAGAAGGCTCACACGTGACGGACAGCAAATTGAGATAGTGCAATAATGCTGTTTGTAGAAAGTACCTTGCTTTCCAAGATGCTTCTTCACCAAAGGCATATAGTCGAGCGAGCCTAGGTGCAGGTCCTGATCATCAGTGATGATGAAGACAAAATTAGGTTTACCATTTCTGTTGATGGAGCTACAGTTTGCAATGCCAGTCGTAGCCAACCAAAGCAGTGAAAGCCGTGACAAAAGATGGAACGCAAACATTGTGGCTTTTGAGACTGCCCTGGAAGTCTGCAGCACTGTGGTTGAAGTATCATCCCGCTTACCCTTGGCAAAGTCTTATATTTTTCAAGATCTTCCTGTATCGTCATGTCGTCTACTCGCAAACCCCACACTATAAAACTCGTGCTCGTAGGTTTGTATTGCGACATCGTGCTCGGGCCGAATGCGGTCTAGCGAGATTGTTAAGCGTGGATTGGGAGTATGCGTCCGCGGGCAGCAATTTGTCCGATCTGGTGCCAGTCGCGTTCCTGCATGAGCTACTAAGTACCGAAGACATCAATTGTCGGGCAGTTCTACGTCTAAGAACTAGTGAGTGGAAAATGTAGACATGGCCGTAATAGCGCCATTTATGGGGCATTGGTCTGGTAAAAATCGATATAGTGCGCCTGTGAAGAAGTTTTGCAATCAACTTTAGTAACATGCATCTGTAATCGTGGTGCTAAAAAAAATCGAATGCAATTGCGGTTGTAGTAATACTTGCGTTAAACGAAGAGCCCAATACAATGACAGTATCGAAGCGGAAGCTTTGGGTGGCTCGTCCTTGAAGGCAATGAAAATCAAACATAGAAAGATATTATCTAACAAAACTTCCATTGAAATAGATACGTACGTCTAAACTAATTCGCACATCTTGATCATACAACACAGAAGCCCAAATACGACTTGAAATGCTCTTGGCAGCACCGCAACACCAATCTCTGGCGCCCAGAAACGTGTGCTGAACCTTTTTGAGCCCCAGGTTGTTGCGCTACTTCATATGACATAGGGATATCCTGCCAGAAACTGGAGGGAGGCTTCGGACGTGATGATTGGATGAGCGAGGCAGCTACACCTTAGTACCGACAAAATATCCCTATAGTGCGGAGTTGCATATGACGTCATTTCTTTTCGGCCGCAATTCCAGCCTACGCCGCGACATCTGTGCCTCAACTCACATAATGCGCCCATCTTGAGATGCATGAGATGCTTCCTCAGACATTCAATTAGAACTTATCGAGGTCTAGGTATCGGTGTAATTCTAGCCAGACACAACTGGCTAAAATGGCCCAACTCTCAAGACATCACTTAGTCTAATGATAAAGGCTACCTTATCAGTACGTGGTGCAAAAATCACCATATGATCATAGGAGTTCTCAGACCTAGTCCGCCATACCGTATGCGCCCAGCGTACTCAGCCTCGTTCCCCTTCCGTTTACGGTACGTGCCAAGTCCAATCACGAACAGCATGAAGGTCTAAGCCTTTCGAAGGGAAACAGAATTCTGCCTTGCATGCAGATAAGTGCTGCAATATACTGGTTCTCGTATATAAGAAACTGCTGTGGTGATATTATTTTCGTTCACTCTCACACTTGATTTACACCTGTTCTAAGCTCACTGCCAACATGTTGGACCCATCATCCGTCGCTTTTTCCAGAGAGCATCTGCTCAAGGTCAAGAACCCCCTCACAGGAGTAGACCTCTCGATAAACCCATTCTCCACCACTATACTATCCATACCAGATGCTAAAGCTTTGAGGCACCTCTTCCTTGTTGATCGCGAAGAAGCAGCCTATATATATCTCCTTGATTCGATAACTGCACCCCGCGATCCTTTCTATGTAATTCCCAAAGGCTTCAAGCGCAAAGCCGCAAGGACGCTCGCCATCGGTAAACTTATAAAGGATACAACAAGCAGGCCACCTGAACGTGCGAAATGCGTATACACTATTACCAAAACACCACCGGTTATCACACCCCCTACCATCACCATCGAGCACCGCGACTCAGACACAAAACCCTACGCAAGCAATGCATCGCTGACAAAACGCGCATTGCACCAAGGACAGAATCTATCTTTCTCAACTTCTACGTCGAGCCACAAATGGAAAGTGGATGAGAGAGGAGTACGGAATGATCGTGGGAAGTTCGTTGCGAAAGAAGTCCGAAGCAGTGAGTACGCGGGTTTTGAGGGCGCTTGCGAGTTGCAGCTATTGAAAACGTTTGATGATGATGAGATGGATTTCTTGGTCGCGGTGTGGGTTGCTAGGGTTGGGAATGAAATGGGCGGCCTTGAAGGTAATGTGGATATGATGGGTGGAAATGAATGGGTGCAGGGACACATGATGTTCTTCAACTTCAAATAGCTTATCCTGGGGGGTCGATCGGAAGTACTTGAGTGGAAATGTTCTTAAGAGAATGTTTACTAGAAATATTATGTTTCGCGCTCAATGACAGTACATTCAAGCAACGTTTCGGTTTCAAAATTACATCGCATGAACAAGGGGCTGGAGAAATTGGCGCCGATTGATCCTTTGTTAATATCAAGTAGCAGCCTCACAAACGACCGCAATGGACTGCGGCAAGAACGAGTTAGGAACCAACAGTATCCATATGGCGACTATTGGAAAACACGTGACGCTGTTTGTTCTTTCTTTTGACTAGTAGCTCTAGCGATGGATTCTTCAATTAATGCTCACAGAAATTATACGTCTCTTGATGCCACCTTTCGTCGCAATTATCCACGAACGCTGTCCTTGCCTCCATAAGCTTTAACCTGTGCTCCTTCGCCTCTTCCAAATTCATCAAACTTTTATCTTCTGCGTTATCAAAGTGCTCCCATACCATGTCCATGAGCTCCAGTGGAAACTTCCCTTCTTTCGCGCCAGTCGCTGGCGAACCAGCGACACATTCTGTATAACGGCTGCTTCGTCGGCCGTTCTTTGGGCGGTAGCAGCTTCTTGAGGCTTGGTAGTTTCATGAAAAACAGAATCGAGCCACCAGTCTTGCTGCTGTGGTGGGACATTGGCAATGGAAATGATACGACGGTAAGGATCAACAAGCCAGAGCGCAATGAAGCGGCGGTGACCCGGTCTGGTTTTGTCCACCAGCGAGAAGGGTGAGACACGGTGCTGACTGATGAATGTTAGCGAAAATTTTCTTTCCTTTATCACATGCCTTACAACACATTTGGAAAAGCAAGCAGCCTCCCTTGACGTGTTTCAATGCTTCCATAATTTTGTACACAGACGCCACCATTTCCAAGCTCAGTGCCCCAAACCTGCTCGAATTGCCATGTTTATCTTCGTGGGCGTTGATTGGTGCCTTGCGGCGGAGTAAGCCGTTTACGGTTGTGGTTCTCAACGCGGGTTCGCACAGCTTGGTATAAGTGGTCCCTAGCTGCAAATACAAAGCCGGTCGAGAGGGTAGTAACGAGCCACACGCCAAACCCCGTTGCAATCGTAACTAGGCGAACATTTCGGATCCGAGCGAGTGCGAGGCGAAGAAAGCGCATTAGGAAGTTGTAACGAGCTTCAGTGTAGTGCTATGCAGTATCGTTTAAGTTAAAGTAGTAGCAGTAACAATAAATGTTAGAGGAAGAAGAGTGAAGACAGTCAAAGAGCGACTTTTAAGGAAGCTACTAGTAAGAAGAAGGTGTTGAGTAGCCTACCGTGGTACCTTCTATCACGTTGAGTGGCCTACCGTGGTACCTTCCATAGCAGGGAAGTCGGGCTTCTCCGGCGTGAGCTCAATGGAGACCATCTTGACGATGATCTGAAGACCTGTTTCGCGGAATTTCTGAAAGAGTTGCGTGGCTTGCTCTGGTGAATAATTAACGTCTTCGAAAACGGCTTCGGGAATGCGAGTTTTCCTGAGTAGATGCCACTTTTTCTCTTCCTCGTCGTCATCGTGTGCATATGAGTAGAAATCCGAGCCGACTTCGTCCCAGTCCACCTCGATGTGGGCAACTGCTTCTGGATCAGATGGAATCCAATTCTCGGGATCCCCATCACTTTGACAATGGTGAGTAAGACATAACCGTTGATGTTGACTGATGACTCACTTGACATGATCCGGGTATGCAAATCGAGAACACGACCTCCTTGCACGACCTAGATGTTCTTCGTTCCCTGTTGTGTAAGGTGTATAATTATTTGGTTCGAGACACTGGTCCCAAGTAGGAAGAGCGGCCTCGATTAGCTTTTCGACACTACGGTAAATGCTAGTGTGCTTTTGAGGGTGCAAATTATTGACGTAGCTGGTGAAGCTAACAGTACCGTCTTCTTGAAAGGAAACATTAGCTGGAAGCCACTGATACGTGTCGTTCCAGTAGTCGAGAGAGGTTCCATCACTATAGTCTCGCCCATATCCCTTCTCATTTTTCTCTTTCTGAAGGACATCGCCCTTTCCTGACCACTTGCGAATCGCATCATCTATACCAACAAGTTCCTTTTTGAAGACTCTGCTGCGTCCGTATATCAACGGACACATCGATGGATGTACCAAATCTTGGACCATATTGTTTGAGTTAGGGTGCCAGTCCGGAGCGTGTGACTGGTCGGCTATGAGCCTGCTAAATGCGTCGCGCAGTTCTTCGTGGAGTTCAGGTGAAACTAGATTGTCGGGCTTCGCAATAGATGCGCTTGCATCTAACGTAACAACAATACCTGTCTTTTCAAAGTGGTTTGCTTTGCTTCGTAGTTCTTTGATGATCTAAGACGTGTCAGTAGGAGAGGATCACACAGCTTGTAATAACAATTCCACCAGCAACTTTGAGTACACAATGGTGTGTTAAATCTGTGCTGCAGTTTATGAGTGCGACTTACACAATCGAACGTTCTATCATCCACGATGCCCTCCAATTGACATCTCATACGCGCGTAATGTGATCGTTCCTCGCTCTCATCGTCGTCTTCGTAATATTCCTCGACTGCAATGTTCCAGAACTCAATGCCCGGAATAGCTTGAGCTTCTGCTCGCCACCTGTCTACAATAGCGTCATCCCAGACTTTGATGTTCCAACCTTTTTTTGTCGGTGAGACGGTCCATTATGTGCAGCATCGCAAGCTCCCGAACAGGGAGAACTTCGGACCCAGCATCGATACCGCTGGCATCGACACCAATAGGATAATTCCCGCTTTCCAAACGTAATGGTAGATCAAGGCCGGTCTATGACGGCTCAGTGTGTGGGCCCGGCATGTGGCTTTGTTTGCGATGAGGATAATCAGACAGAAGCCTGAGGTAATAGGACAAAAGCTTGAAATATTATGTTGCCCTGTAATACGCAAAATGGAAGAGGCTGAAAAATATTCCAAGCCTAGGCATAAGAAGATAGGGAAACTCTTGACGTCAAAGGACCTCTTATACTATTGTCGGTCTTGTTCCGGATGTGCACTAATGCTAGGTGCTGCATAACTTGCCTAGTGCATTGACAAAAGAGGACCAATACGGCGATTGAGGAGGTTTGAGTCTGTAAGGCGTTGCGGTGGAAAGAGCGCGAGAAAGCTCTCGCACGGCAAACGCAAGGCAGAAGCTCCAAAAAGGTTTAGCGTTTACCTTTTCAGGCCACTTATCAACACACTACTATCACTACGCCGCCGGAAGACGTTGCTGCCGCCTTACGAAGAGATAATACTTGAACTTATGGAGATACGTAACTGTATACATAGTTTGCTGTTTTGGATTAACTAGTTTCAGACCCAGGCGCTTTTTTCTAGCGATCCGCGGCCTATGCAGCGCAAACATCCTTATTCGCATCCTCTTTTACTGCATCGCTCGCCTTTTCGCTGATCATAAATGTGCTCACAACTGGGAACACGCCTGGAGTCTTTGGGAAAGTAGATGCATCCACAACTCTTAGGCCCTTTACGCCTCTGACCCTAAATCGGCTGTCTAGGACGGCCTGTGGATCGCCGTCTTTACCAATTGCTGCTGTAGATGTAGGATGATGTCCAAATGTTTGTCCAGTGACTGTGTAATATATTAGTTGTTGCATTTCACGCAACGAAGAGAGATGAATGACTTACTCCAATCCTCGTCTGCCTTTCCACAATACCCCTGCGCATCTGGGCCCTCAGCACACGGCGGCTCTTTCGCAGTAACGCTCACCCCCTTGGCATTCGCATACATCTTTCTTGCCCATGCAATCGTGTCCTTCATCGCGCCCATATCAGTTTCCTTGCCCTCCTCGTACAGCATGAAATTTATCTCTGGCGTGTCCGTTGGGTCACCGGATACCAGCTTCACATACCCTTTCTTGTTCTGCGGCTTACCCTTTACCATGCTAATGCCGTATGTGTTCGGTCCGTCTTGCGGCAGCGCAGTGTTGCTCTGGTTTGACGGCCAGAAACCGCGAAAGGCAAAGGGTCCTTGCATGATGAACATGTCGCGCTCACCGTCTGGGGAGTGCGGAGTCTTCATCATGATGATAGGTTGCGTGAATCCGGCACTTTGTCCGGAAAATTGGCCAATGATGGGCATCTCCTGGTTGTCTTGCAAGTTCCGTCCCACGCCCTGCGCATCCACGAGCACGGGAATATTAAACTGCGCAAGTTGCTCCTTGGGACCGATACCGCTAAGCATAAGAATCTGTGGTGTATTGAAGGTTCCGCCAGAAATGATGACCTCTTTACGTGCAGTCGCAGTCTTCAACGTGCCTTTATTGGCTATCGTATAGCGAGCATCTGCTTTGTATATGCTCTTGCCCTGGAGGTACTCTACACCTGTCGCTCTCGGTACGCCGCCGCAGGCTGTCCCGTTGGCGAACAACACCCTTGTAGCAAGACTATTGATACTTAGCGTCAAGGGGAATTTCTTCTGGATCGTATCCTGGATATAGTCGCGTGAGCTATACCGATCTCCGTTGGCCTTAGTATGCATAGGCAAGCCCCAGATTCCCGTCGTCCAGTCGCGTTGCGGATCGAGGTAATTCGCATCCGAGCCCATTCTTGCAACAATGTCCGCCTGCGTAGTAGAAAATGAGAAGTTCTGCGCAATGGCTTGAATGATGCCGAGGACGGGCTGACCAATGGAAGCAGGCTTGTTCATGTTGGTCTGGAAGTAGCCATCAAATCCGTGTCCTGCTGTGCCCTTGGCGACGTAGTTGTTTTTCTCGATTCTCTGGAAGATGCTGCGCATGTTGTCCGCACTTCAGTAATGAGCTTGTGTCCCGTGACCCAACAGTGGAGGCACTTACTTCCACGAAGCGTCGCCAGTGAGATTCTGGATATAGTTCCAGTCGCTGTTCGGTGGCAGCCACCTTGAACATACAATCAGCATCAAAGCATGACAAGGTTAAGGTTACAAGAGCGTACGTGCACATAGCATTAATCATACTGCTTCCACCCACACTACTCCCACGCGGATAATACACGCCTAAGAAGTTGCTCCCAGCCGGTGGTGTCGCACTGCCAGCTGCAACCCAGTACCTGCCCTCTTTTGTCTTCCACACAAGATGATTGTTCATCATGTTCTTTTTCTCGTCTGCATAGTGTTTGACAAAGAAGTCCCATGTGATTTGTGGCGGGTACTGCGCAGAGTTACCCTGCGTGGACTGGTCGCCAGCTTCGAGCAGAAGCACGGTGTAGTTCGAACGCGCGAGGTTGGATGCGAGCGGACCACCCCCGGGGCCGGAACCGATAACGATGTAGTCGTAGGTATCCTGCGCTACCAGCAGAGAGGCACTGGCCAATATGGCCGCGGCTTGGAAGAGGAAGCGCATCGTACGATAAGTAAGATGATGGCGCCTGCTACCGTGTCTTCTAAGACAACTTTGAAGGAGTAACTAGGTTGGGATGATTGGAGGTGGACCAGATATATGGTGTAGTTCAGCCAGCTTCTCAGTCAACCATACCAAACGAAGCATCTGCCGATGCTGCTTACCATCGCATTAGCATTACTCTTCCAGATCTACCCATTACTACATCAACGGCTTCAAAATTTAACAGATCGTATGAAGAAGCATCGCCAAGCTCTTCTCATCATTGTGCCAAGTGTCTCTCAGTTACAATTAGAATATGTGCACTCCATTAACGTTGGACGAATATGTATTATAGTCCAATGACAGCTCCGCTACATGAAGTGCGTGCGCGGATGTCTTAGGAAATAAATGATCGGTCTTGGCCTTTTGCAGAGCGTTGGTATTCGACAATCGGTATCATGACAGCGATGCGATAGTCGGAAAACGATGGTCGAATGCATTGTGGAACTGACCTTACCAAGGCCGAGCGCAAACAAGAAGAACCCTGGATATGTTTAAATAGATGAAGACTGGAAGGGATACGACGAGGAGCCGGTAGTACAAAAGAGGGGTCGACCACTCCTGATTCGGCAATGCTAACCGTGGTCGAACCCACGAAATAAGGTATTGGTGTACATATTTGAACATCCTAGTTGCTATCCTAGACAGAAACAAATGCAAAGGGGGTTGTCATTTTACCTTTAGCAGACAAACTGAATACCGGTGGGCTCGTGATTACTCGACGTCTCGAATTAGGCAAAGAAGACCTTTTAATGCCCACGAGAGTCGCTTCTATCAGCAATCGCGAACCTCGGCTGCGTTTTCCAGATATCCTGATCCACGATGCCTGTGATCGCGCTGGATAGTTGCGTTGGGTCTTCACAATGTTTTTCAACCTGTGATACGTGTCCTCACTCCAGAGCACGTTATGCAATGTGCTTTCTTAGATACTTGGTCTTACGTGCAACTGCATGCGTCTTTCGAACATGCCTCCGTGGAGCGGTTGGTTCCCGTAGAATGACGTAAAAAGCTTTACAAAACTGTTCGGGACTGGGGAGAGTTTTCGCGCTACTCTGAATGGCGCACACGCTACAGAGAATAGTGGAGTGAACCAATTCCGCATCATCTTGACCAGAGCGGAAGTTTTTGTGAGATTTGTTTATCTGGAGACGCCAAAAACTTACGATAACCGGGCCGTGTCTGTGCACCTCGGATAGGGTCCCGAAAGTGCAGAATTTGCTCCACCATGACTCTAGAAAACCACAAAATACAACGAATGCACCTTTAGATGCGATGGCGATACGATACAGCGAGGCACTCGGAATCATCAAACAGGTTGCGGCGGAAAAAGTTGAGCGAGAAGATGAGAAGGATTTGGAGACCGTGCCGTTGGAGGATGCCGTTGGTCGCACTGCAGGAGAGGATTACGTGAGCCCGGCCGCGACGCCGTTATTCGATACTTCAGCTATCGACGGATATATTATGTCCTCGGTTGCTACTGCAAATGCCACTAAAAAGCGTCCTGTCACGTTTATAGTGAGAGGAACCATTTTAGCTGGCGATGAGCCACCTGAAAATCCTCCCTCGAGCGGCGGTGGAATTCCATCATGCTTCGAGATAAGACTTGGAGCGCGACTTCCGAAGTGTACAGCGGATCAGATTATGGACGCCTGCGTCAAGGTTGAGGATGTCGTACCCACGGCTTTCGGCTCGCAAAAGATGATCACGATCGTAGAGCCGGTTGCAAGGAATGCGAACACGCGAATAGCCGGAACGGATATTCAGGACGGCCAGAGACTGTTGGGAAAAGGTGAAAAGATCCAGCCTCGACATGTTATGGCGCTCGCATCCGCAGGTATCACTACGATCGTAGTGCGCAGAAGGCTCAGAATTGCAATATGGTCCATCGGGGATGGGACTTCGAGCCAAATTGCGCGTACGGAGTCGCAGGCGATGAACACCAATGTTCACTTTCTCACTGCGGCTTTGCGAGAGCTTGCAGTACATGTCGATTTCAAGGGTGTTCTAAAAGGCAGTGTCGAGGCGCTCACAAAAGAGCTGTTGCAGCAAACCGATCGTGGTGTATATGATGTGTTGCTTACTACTGGTGGTGTCTCCGAACAGGAAACGGACCTGACAGTGGCACTCAAGATGATGGATGCCCGTATACGGTTCCGAAGTATCGCAATTCAGCCAGGGGATCCGGTTCTGTTCGCTACATTACCAACATCTTATGGCACGATACCCTTGCTGGGACTTCCTGGAAACCCTGTAGCGACAGCAATGTGCTTTCGCTTTCTTCTAATGCCTCTCGTCAAGCAGCTTTTAGGCCTCAAACAAGATGTACCAAAAATCCTGAAGATACAACAAGCTAAGAACGATTTTCAAGATCTCTCGGTAGGCTGTCCGCCACATTCAGATTGCTTCAGACACGGTTGGATCCAACAAAATGAACGTGGCGAGGGAGTTGTCCAGCTGAGTCCAGACCAGAATCCCGCAAAGGTCTCGCAATTTACGGCATCTGATTGCTGGGTGCATGTCCCAAGAGGCCACTCCGGGAGTTACAGAGATACGCTGGTGTATTGTTATACCCACACTTCAGAGAAGTCTATATAAGCTCACGATCTGAGTTGGACTCGGTGCTGTTGGAACGACTGGATCTCGCGTGGCAAGCAGTACTTCGCAAATTGCATCATGTGGGTTAATTGAGGTGCTGACTGGTCTCGAATCGCCCCAGCGCCATCTTGTGGGCGGCGATCAGCCATGCATTGCCTGAGTCGTAGTGGTGGGTAGCAAAAGATCTCGTTGGCTTGATCTCGATGCATTACTTCGTCACTGAGGTGGGTGACAGCTTTTGAGGTCGTCGTTAAGACTAGAGTTTGGAGTGAGTACGAGGGCGTATGGTTGAAGGCTGGCTGGGTACAGCGGTGGCCAATATTGGGCGAGGTTCGCGCGCAACAACTATGATATCCACTGTGGAACTTGAGCCGACATTTGGCGGTGGCCGCACGGCTCGGCTTGCCGCCGGCCAAGACGAGGATGCTGAGATTGTTCATTTAGAACGTTGTCGTACGTGAAGAATGCGTATCGAGCGCGTTACTCCGGCATCTTTCCGCGCGTCATGATAAAGGCACGCCCTGTCTTCTCATCAGTACCACCACATGTTCCCACATTTTTGCCTATTTTTTAATCGAATGTATCTGGCGCTGCGTTTCAAACGTTCGCATGAAACAAAGCGGCATATATAATGCGATGCCCGATTGGTGGGAGTACTTTGGCCCAGTTTCGAAACGATGGGCTTCAGACTGCCAATCTCGCTTGTCATGCTCAAACTCCACCCGCATAATCGTGTGGTTCGGTAGCCGCTACCATACCAAAGCCGGACTATGCACCCGCTGTGAGGCTCGCGACTACGCTTTACAGGGCAACCGCTAGAACAGTCTGCGGATAGTGCAGCGGCTGCCATCCCACGTCCACGGATCTCCTAGCTGGCTCCATCAATCTCTTGCGCGCGGTACCATTGCGCTTAGAACTGCTTGGAACTCATGGAATTCGAGGGATGGCGATCATGAAAGCCGACGATCACGGAGTCATGGCACAATATAAGAGTTTTCTTCATCTCTCTTGCTTCCTTTCTCCTCTTCACAGGCAAGTCCTACACGGCTGACATTCGTTTTTTCATCCGCTTTTCACTCTTTTCCAACCATTTTCATTCATTTGTTGTGATCCGGGATCACTTACTTGCTTTACACAATGTTCTCCAAGACCATCCTCGCTTCCTCACTTGTTGCTGCTGTGTCAGCTCACCAGAACTTCCACCAGTTCTGGGTCAATGGCGAGACCCCCGGCTACCAGGTCGGCATTCGGATGCCGCCCTCAAACAGCCCTGTGACTGATGTCACCAGCGAAGACATTGCCTGCAACGTCGACGGACAGACCGGTGTTGCAGACACCGTCGCTGCCAGCGAGGGCGACACCATCAAGGTCCAATGGGACCAGTCTGGTCACCCGGGCCCCATCACCCACATGCTTTTCGGTCCTGTTGACAGCGCAAAGGATGCCACTGGTGTTGGCTCCTGGTTCAAGATCGATGAACTCGACAATGTTGACGGCAAGTGGGCCAACGAGATCATGGGTGCCGACAACATGACGCACGAGTTCACCCTTCCCAAGGGCCTGCCCAGCGGCGAGTACCTTCTTCGCTCAGAGATGCTTGCGCTTCACGGCGCGCAGACTGTTGGAGGAGCTCAGTTCTACATCGGTTGTGCTCAGCTTAAGATCACCGGCACTGGCAGTGAGGGCGCTTGCGGTCCTACTATTGAGCTTCCTGGCGCATACAACGCTGAGGACTCCAACATCTACATCCCCAACGTCTACAACGGCTTCGACCCCTCCAACTACACTGCTCCTGGTGGACCAGTCGGCAGCTGCGATGGCTCTGGTGGCTCCACCACCCCCGTCTCATCCAAGCCGTCATCCAACAGCACCACGCCTGTAGCCACCAGCGCCGCTCCGGTCTCTAGCGTCGCCGCTGTTGCCTCAAGCGCCCCAGCTGCCTCCGTTACTAGCGTTTCTGGCTATGCAACCGCTGCCCCCTCTGGCAACACCACTGCCACTGCCATCCCTAGCCTCGCCGCCCCCAGCACATTCTTGACCTCCGTGGTTGCTGCTCCCTCGAACGCCACTTCTCCCTCTCTTCCTGGCTCCAGCGGCACTACCGGATCCGTTAAGAAGTACGGCCAGTGTGGTGGCAAGGGCTTCACTGGTGCTACTGCCTGCGAGAGTGGCTCTACCTGCACTGTGCAGAACGATTACTACTCGCAGTGCATTTAAGGGGTGTCACTATAGTGACAATTAATGGTCTTGTGTGAAAATCACCACATGAATTGTGGTGGAGAACTATCTTCTTGTATATATCCTACTATTTTCTCCTGGTACAAAAGAAATACCTGTCCATCTTAACTACAATCTTCTTCCCATATGTGCAATTGTGAAGTGGTCTAGAAACGCACAAACTGTTCAGATTTAAACCGACGGCAATATACTTGGACAGAAATGACCTTTATCTCACACAAATATAGATTAACCTCGATCGTAGAGCTACAGCTCTGAGACATCTTCACATTCCTTCCTGAGCCACTCCCCCAATGCTCGCTCCACCGTCACGGCTCGCTTCCTCGCCCACCAGAACTCGTCACCGCTCAGCAGTTTTCGCACTGCACGGAAGAAATGGTATAGAATAAGTAGTGCGTGTGGATCACTGTCGGCGATTTTGCCTGCGAATGCACCGCGGCAGAGAAACGGAAAGCAGAAGATGTGTCGAGCGATCCTAAATGTTGTCAAGACGGATGGACTTGGGTAAACGGAAACGGGGAGGTTGTTTTCTGTTGTTGGAGGAAGATTCGTTTGAGGCAATGTGTGAGAAGAAGTGAGATGGACGAGTAGGGGTATAAGCGCGGAGATAACAGGAGTATATGGAGTACTAAATGCAGCGTTAAAGTGTTGATACTCAGGTTGCCCACGAAAAGGTCCCGATGTCGTTGTGGCATGAACAAGGCGGTCATGTGTTAGTCTGCGTTGAGGGGAGAAGAACTCTTGATACTGCGCGTTGGTGGACGCGCTAACCTCGACACTGTCCGCCAGCGTTCCGTCGTTGGCCAGATGCTTCATTATGGTAGAATGCTGCACATCGGTAGGCTCGAAGCATTCCAGCAGTGTGTTCTTCAAACTTGCGCTGTACGCAAAAATAGAGTCTCTGCTCGGGTCGTAGCATCTCTCTTTCCCATTGTCGAGATGGCTGATATCGGCCCACAACTCGAATTGCAGCAACAGTGCCGTAGCCATAAATACATCGATTTTCTCTTTTGAGGACGCCAATCCAGCAGAGAAGAGTTCGGAACGAAACTCGGATAGTGTACGGTGTAGGTGAGCAGATGCAATTTCGGCATAGTAATCTGCACGCTGTGGGTGGAGGAAGGAGAGATGGCGTGCTGAGATGCAGAGTATTGCATGCATCAAAAAATTGAAGGATAAAGAAAGTGATGTTGCAGTGTCCCATACGATGAGGGGGAGGAGAAGAGTATGTCGGGTATGTGTTTGAAAGTGGTGAAAGAGTTGGAGATGAATAAGGTTCACTCGAGTATCGGTGCTTTTAGTATCTAGGGGTGCCTTTTGGAGAGTCAGAGAGTAAGGATGTGGTTTGCAGTTATTGTTCCGGAGCGGAAGCCTATGGCGATGGTCAGCTGAGTTACCATACAGCCAGAGGACAAGTCTTGAATGCTCCTGGGACCTGTATAGCCTATCTTAAGGCATAGCAATATGCTCAAACGATCATCATAGTGTTATGTGCAATTTTACATACCATCGCTTATCCTGGAATTTTGGTCTTGTGCATTCAGGTTTGTCAACCTGCTCGCACTTCTCGCGTCGTTGGCTGCAGTTGGAGCAAGGGAAAGCTTCATTGCACTATATCCAGGCTCAGCGCGATTAATTGAACCCGCATATTCTCGCTTACTTTGACTCTCCGCCTCTTGCAGTTATAGCATCCTAAACTAGACTTCGAATGGGAACGCCTTTTCCGGTCTGCGTTTCTAGCGAAGATCCTCGGTACCTCGCAGAGGGTACGATTGGAGGTAGCTGTTGGCGTAAGAACGAAAGTACTTGTGAGATCATTCAAGGACAGCGTGGATTCTTTCCTAGCCATTCTTAGTATCATGAATTGCATGCGTTGAAAGGTGAACCGAAACAGGCTCGTATGCTCGCTTTAGGTAAAGAAGGATAGGAGGCAATTCCTATGTCCTATCTCCGGATGACGCTTTCCCTGTTCGTCTCGTATCGCTCTTTATGATTTAGCGTCGCTCCGAATGCATTAGTGTACTAGTGAGGATCGTCATGAATGCTTAACCCCGTTATGTTCTCTTACTAGTACCTTGGAGAAATTCCATCTTCTATCGGAAGCGCAACTTATAAAGTAGACCATGGTGCTCCCAAAGCTCCCCAGTCTTATTCCTTTATTCACAGGCGCACCATGGTCACTCTATCTGAAGTCATTGCATCGAACAAACGCATCGCCTCAACTTTCCCCGACGGTCTCGTTGCCGTTTTCGTAGGAGGCACAAGTGGAGTTGGCGAATACACCGTGAAAGCCTTCGCCAAATATGTTTCCAAGCCGCGCGTTTACATTGTTGGGCGGTCCCAAGAGGCGGCCGACTGTATCATCGAAGAATGTCGACGCATAAACAATGGCGGGAAATTCAACTTCATCCAAGCAGATGTAAGCTTGCTACATACTATCGACGACGTATGCAGACAGATCAAAGACAAAGAGAGTGCAATCAACATTCTGTTCCAAAGCCAAGGATCAATGGGTATTACGAAAGGTTATACCTGAGCTGATCGATCCGATACTACGGCTAACATTTCATCCAGAAACACACGAAGGCTTGCCTCTAGTCCCGGCTCTCGCTTTACACGGCCGCACGCGTTTCATTCTGAACCTATTGCCTCTCTTACGGAACGCTCGTCACCTGCGACGCGTTGTCAGCGTCGGAGCAGCCTCTTACGAGGGGGCTATTGACACAACAAATATACCAGGAATTGGATTTCCCTTGCCCAAATGGCGCGATCAGTTTGCCTCGTGTATTACGTTACTTCTCGGGAAAGCAGCAAACCGAGCCCCTGATGTCGGCTTCGTGCACACGTGCCCTGGTGTTGTAAAGAGCGGTATCATGCGCGATATGGAGCCTACAATAAGATTGAGAATCATAGTCGCGATCACAGGTTTGCTTGCCCCGCTCATCAACACGTCGCCGGATGAGTGTGGGGAGCGTCATTTGTTTGTAGGTACAAGTGCAGAGTATGGATCTATACAAGGGCAAGACGAAGTTTCGGCTATTTTGCCAAAGTCTTCATCAGTGCTGGGCAGAAAGAAAGATGGGAAATTGTGTAATGGGGTCTATTCTGTGGATGTAAAAGGTCAAAGTTCGTTACCAAGGGTGGAGCAGTTATTGAAGGGCTTCGAAGAGAACGGTACAGCAGAGAAAGTATGGCAGTATGTACTGTCTGACTTCTTGAAGGTCACTGGCAGGGAAGTAATGGTGTAAAAATTGAATGTAGTGACAAGAATCTGGAGCATGCTTTGGTATCTTGCATTCTCTGCAAACATCTAAGTTCTAGCATTAACTAAACATGCTCTATACTTTTCGTAGACCCATGTAAGTATTGCAAATACTGGATGTACTGAAATCTGTGTTTGTTCACTACTGCATGTCGAAAAAGCTTACCTTACCCATCACTTTTCCTTAGAGCAGAGCTCTAGTGTGCACCTGGTACAAGAAAGACAGAAACGTTTTGAGATTTGATTCAACCTTTGCAAAAGCTCTCGAAAATACGACGTGGTATATGCTTAACGTAAAGACACAGGCTTCTGATCGCTACCGTAACCACCCACGAAGTATCCTTCAAATCCGCTCACACCTGCCCCGGTCCGATTTGCAGGTGGTTGTGGCCACTTATCCAATACCACCTGACCACCAGTCAAAGTGAAATTGACCGAGGTCAGGGGCTGATTGTCGATGAGCAACTGATAATTTCCTGGATAAAGAACCTTATTGCCTCTCTCGTCGACCCGCGCTAAAGACCCTAGCGTAAGATTCAGATTGGCAGTAGCCGAAGAACCTCCATGGATCCCGAATAAACGTTGATAAGCTACAAGTGATTTCTTTGGGAATGGCGCAGGACCGAAGGTTCCTGTTAGATAGGCCAGCGTGACGTAGTCGGAAGTGGCGTTGCCTGTGTTGGTGACTTCAACCTGAATCCCCGATCCAAAAGAACAAAGGTCGGGATACGTTACGTTTGAGCTGTGGCAAGTCTTTATCAAATCGGTTATGTCAAAGGTAGCCGATAGATTAGACGTTGCGGAGGCAGAGAAGTTGGTGTAATGTAGGCCGCTCCCAAACTCAAATACAGCGGTGCCGTTATACCATTTATACGTACGTCCGGGGTTGTTGCGACTGGGTCTTAGTGTCATGTCTGTCATCAGAACCTCGTTTATATATGAAGCCGGGTACTGCGTTGTCGGTAGGCGACCTGCTGGTGCGGCCTTTCCAGTAATGATATCCATGATAGCGACGCCTCCATCCTGTCCTGGATAACCACCCCAGAGTAATGCTGATATGTTGGGATTTCTCACAATCGGAGACGAGTCAAGCTGCCCCCCACCCATCTGTACGACGACCATCGGCTTTCCTTGCTGCGCAAGTTGCCCGATCACGTCAAGCTGCGCGCCTGTCCATGCGATCGAACCACGGTCCATCCCTTCTTCTTCAACACCATTGTTTATGCCTCCAATGTAGATGATCACGTCGCTGGCGCTAGCAGCTGGCCAGACTGTTAACCACCCACCTGTGGTTGGGTCACCCTGTCCACCGGGTCCTTGGGCATAATTGACGGTGATATTGAGCTGCTGGGCAGCCCAAAGTGGACTATGAAGATAAGTGGACACACCCGCATAATTCCCTAGTAGATCTTCGGTGGCATTTGCCCAGTCTCCGAAAAGACCAATTGAAGAGTAGGAGTCCAGTGACAGTGGTAGTAGTCCATCGTTCTTGAGTAGCACGATGCCTTCTACGGCGGCTTTATAGGCAAGCTTTTGTGAAGCATTGGTTGCCACAACATCGAAACCAAGTTGGCGATATGGTTGGTTCTCAGGTGGGTCAAAGTAACTTCAGGCAATTTCATTAGTACCTATTCTATGCATGACAGGTTCGATATGACTCACCCTAGACGAACCAAGGATGAGTACTGACGAATCAAAGCTTGATCGAGTACAGTCTCATTAACTAGGCCTTGGGCAAAAGCAGCCGGTAGGTGGTTCGGCATGTAAGTACCGCAATTGACGTCTGTTCCAGCAATGAGTGCGTCGGCAGCAGCTTGCTCTCGAGTAGAGGCCCATTCGTGTGGCAGATAGATGTTTTGTACGGCATCGCAGTCGCTCGTAACCCACTGTTCCTCGTTCGTCCATCCCCAGTGCTCACGGAGGATGGTCTGAAGAAGGTATGGATCTGCACAGGTTGGAACGCCATTAACGGAATCTGTCCGTTCTTAGCGTCTTTTTAATGAGGTGAGAGAAGAAGCTTACTATAGGAGCACATAAACGCTCCAACATTTGAATCACGGGCGCAGCTCTGGAAAGGGGGTAGGTAGTATTCAACAAGATCCTGCTGAGATATCTGTGCATCGAATTGATAACGAAGGTTCCCATTCCAGCTTTCAATATCATAGCCTGTATATGTTGTCAGATTCCGACGTCGGAAAATTGCTGTTGTTATGGACATACCTGCGTAGTGTTTGCAGGTGGCCACAACCCGCTTGTATGGATCGCTTGGGTCACCTTGTAGACCCTTGATTAGAGCATGCACATATGATGAGAGATGATAAGGGTCTTCGCCAGGGGTTTCTTCGAGCACTTGTAAGTTTCTATCACCAACAAATCTTAAAATCACTGCTTACCTTGTCCCCTGCCCCATCGTGGGTCTCTAAATGGGTTGATGTTAGGCGTCCAGAAGTCCAAGCCCGTCCGATTGGCGTTGTTAAAAGCTCTAGCCTCTGTAGCGATAACGGTGGCCACGTCTGTAATGAGTTGATCGTCGAATGCTGCACCCATCAAAATCGGCTGCGGAAATGATGTCGAATAGCTGTAGTCTCCTTGATCTGAAAAATTCGTGAAAGGTCCGGCGATACCATGAAGCCCCTCAGACCACCACTCATAAGGTGGGATACCAAGTCGTGGAACGCCCGGTGCAGTACTACCGGTAGCGTTGATTTTCTCTTCTAGTGTGTAAAGCGAGACAAGTGATCTTGCTCTATCGGCCGGCGCTATAAGAGGTCAGCAAATACTTCAATACAAGCAAACGATAAACGTGAAACGCGTACATGCGAATACATTGCATATAGTGCTGTTCCTCAACGGGCCGTTAACGCAATCGGGGAACAACGCGCATGCACTACCCGACAAGAGAAGTGCAGGCAGGTAAATACGATGGGCTACCATGGTTCCGTAAGTATAAATGTATCGAGTACCTAAAGACGAATACTGTTCGAGTTCTACTTGGTGGCCTTATACTATACTCTTCGACTACATTTACCGTGCGGCAAAACTTATGTCCTGATCAACAACAATGGATGCGGGGTGCTGGTGGGTATGTTTTCAACTATGACGACACGACCATGCGTTCAAAACCATAAAAGTCGAGGGGAGCGTAGCATGAGTCCATTAGATCCAAAAACCAACGAGACAGTTAGCGTAACCTGTAAGTACCGAGCACATTGGAGCCGCAAGCGTTTCGGAACGCAACAGGGAATAAACGGGGATTTTGTGAGGGGTTCGCGCCAACTGTGCACTAATGACCCTAAACGGCCGTGATAGGTGACGGCTTTAGGCAAAATAGATGATGTTCAGCCCTAGACAAACAATAGAACCGTAGCGACACGCTAGCCTCATGCTAAACCCTTGTTCCACCATCATCGCTTGTCCTTAACAATCTTTACCTGTCATGGACATGCACCCTGTGTTCTTACATTGCTGAATCGTTCAATCGAACGTACGAGCACAACGAACGATGATGCAACGAGACATGCTATCCAGTTTAGCCACTTTTGAAAGTAGGGGAAATAAGCTTGATGCACCAACTGCACGAAGTAGTGAAGGAAGCTCTTGTATTATGAACTAATAAGAACTAAGACCAAGCTTATTGGGTGTTTGGATGATACGCTTTGTAAACTTGCAATGCTCCCTCAACACTTTGAACTAGTCCAAAGAATACTGTCAAAAATAATACTAAGACGGCAATCCAGAAAGTATACCACTGTATCTTATTTCTTCTATCGTACCAAAATTGTACAATAGAGGTAGAGCGCGGTTTATCAAGAATTTCCTTCAGAGTAAGAAGCTCATCGCGCCAAAATATGTATGCATCTACGCGACGTCCCTCGCTTTGGATTCGTTCACAGTTTAGTATCTCTGTGTCCACACATACGACGTTGTCTGTAGATGAGCTCTCGGCGTGAATCCACTTGCGGGTACTCTTCTCATTGCGAGGAAATAGGAGGGAAAGCGTTCGCAAAGCTTCCTTGGTTAGGCCTTCAGGGAATATTTGACTATAATCAGTTAACAAAGCCGCACTATGAGCAATTCTTGGACAACACAACGAACCTATCCTGGCATTGATACTTGAGAAATGACACATGATGATAAATGCAAAGTGTTTTATCGTTGTCCATAAGCCGCAGATGGTTGGCAAGGTTGTTTGACCATTGGATCTGTAGTCCCGCCAGGGTGGCCAACGATAAAACGATAGGACCGATACGATTATCGGTTTTTTATCGGTATTTTATCTTATTCATCGTTTTTATCGTTTATTATCGTATCTCTACTTTTCCTCTTTTAGAATCCTGCTTCGATACCAACTTTTCATGCACTCTGTGTGTTTAATGCTTGATACACTAAGTCTTATTCTCTCCCATGAAATCGTACGACGGCCTCCTGAAAATACTCTTTCTAGTTTATTGCTTATTGCTAGAATTGAAAGAATATTAATAGCAAACATTAAAAGCTGTAGTTAGCGTTTCCTTTGTAGACTTTTACTCTACTATTGCAGAGGTGAGCTCTGCACTTCGTACGGTGCCTTAGCATAGTAATCTTTATATTCGTCTTAACTTACTAGCTAAGTTATGCGTTTATTAAACTCGTTGACAATTCAATCAAACTCATTAAGTTCCTTTGGGGGCGCAATATCTGGCGTTTCGTACGATACTATTGCAGGGACTAGTCCTGAATCCCGATACTAAATCTAAAGCTCTTTGACTTTTGGAAGCATTATCTTTTGATAGTCTCTCTTCTACCAGATCTTTGTATATTTCGTACGACGGTTTGGATGAAGAATAAGCGCTGTAGCATATAAAGGAGAACTATTAGTTTTGCGATAGTACTTATTAAACTTCTGGACTGCTTATTGAATTTGATGCACTAAGTCTTTGTTTGTACGATAAAGAGTTAAAGACTTCTCTATATACTTCTTAAGGACATCCATTGTAAAGAGCATCTTATTAAGAGTAACACGGTCACCTTAAGTCTCTAGAGTTACTTAGTTAAATAGTTGTAAGAAGGAGTTTATCGTACAAAGAACTGTCCAGTTGTACGGCGAAAAATAATCCTTTTTAAGTGTTTTAAAATTAGCTTTAACGTATTTATTAATAGCTAATTCTTTGTTAAGTGTAGTGTTTAACATCTGGTACTAGCTATTCTACTGCGTAGAGTTGTTAAGTAGGATTCGCTACTATACGAGAGAAACAAATTCTTTCGTACGATTTGTAGAAGAACGGGTGTGAACTACAATATTATAAAGCTTTCCTAGAACGCCTATTATACAAAAAGTATCTTCTCTTTCTCTTTAAGCTTACTTATCTAATTCATCCTTAAAAGTGTTTTCCTTGTCGTATGATTTAATCTTTTCAAACTAAGCCCTACTAAAAAGAAAGGCTTGAACAATAAGATTAATTGTATGTCTTTAGCAGCGAATCCTTTAATGTAAAGGACTCCAAGTAATGTTCTGGTTTTCTAAAAGATATTAAGAAATTGTACGACAAAGTGTGTTATTTGTTGTAGAATTATTAGTAATAATTGCCCCTAGCTTTCGTACGATACTGTAGTCTTAAAGGACAGGAAGAAGAGTATTCCACTATTCCTCTCCACTATGATTTGCAATCGTACGTAACGCTAAAAGAGCCTTTATTCGTTGATCTTGTGCGTTGACAAAATAAGCACACGTAGCCAGGAAGAGATAATTGTTTAAAGATGTCTAAACATCAATAGAGAGATGAATATCTGTTAGGGCTGATTGAAGCTTCTTTCGTACGACATCCTTTTGTATTTAGAATGAATTTTGAATCAGGCTACTAACAGTTAAATGACTAGTAGTAATGTAGTTAACTAATTCTAGATTCAATGCCTAGCAGAGGGTATGAAATTCCGGTGTATCTACAATTCGAAATGGTAGGTTTTGTACGACAATAAAATTTATTAGAGCCTAGTCTAGGACTTGCTTGTTTAAAATGCCTTTAAGAACAAGCGAACTTATTTCGTTTGACTGATTGTTGATTGACGCTTGCTTCCAAAGTTCTTGGAGCTGACTTGCTGCTGTTGCTTTCGTACGAGGAATAGCCTTGTCAGACTCAATCTGGTGTTTTGACTGGAGATGATATCGTATGTTTGTAGTTGACGATCCGCTATATTTGCAAAGAGAGCAGTAGTATAGCTTGCGGTTCTGGCTATCTCGTGAAGGCTCTCCTTCTGATGGCGTTTGATAATATTGATGAATACTGGACGTGTTTTTTCGACTTGTTTGAGTACTTGAAACTTTAAGGGACTTAAAAGAATTAAGAGAGTGAAAAGAACCTTCTTTAGTTGCTATAATAATTAAGAAAATAGCCTTTCGTACGAAGAATTTGAATTTTGATGAGGAAAGATGGTCCGTGGGTGTAAGCAGTAGGCGAAAATACGATAATATCGTGGATTATTTAGCATAAGATTATCGAAAAATACGATAATTTATTGTTTCCGAAACGATAATTTTATTTTTGGCCACCCTGAGTCCCGCAAACCGCTGTAGATTGAATGCAGTGAAATCTTCTCCGAATTTGATATCTTCTGGGCTGGTAGAGCTGGGCTGGAAGTATTGCTCCAAAGTGATCTTGAAGCTATTGTTTTCATCGTTCCAAAGAAGAGAAGCCCTGCCTTGAACGCTATACGGAAAATGTCCTACATTAACCATAGATACAAGACGTGCCACAGGCGCTATTGAGCCTTCTATCATACGAGATTCAACATTATCGTGTCTCTGTTGTGTATCCAGGTGAAGGAGTGACTGTGCAATCTCGTGTTTGGTCAGGTCAGCCCTGATTTTCTCGGCAATGTCGATGATGTCACTGTGTTTTCTAACCGTGGTGTACTCTCCACGATTGTAATTTATGGCCTTTCTGCATTCAGAAGCGTAGTAACTTAGAAATGCACCCTACCTCTTTAAACACTGGATATTCTCTGATGCAGTGTTGTCCTGGCATAAACCTTTGATGATGTCGACCCTGACATATTCAGATGAGAAATACAGAATTCGTCATGATAAAGCTAACAACAGTGGATAAGTTGCTGGAGCGCAACTTCCTCAACATACGATTCATGGTACCCCTGAGTTAGGTGAATATGAACGATTAGATCTAAGTGAGTGGGAAAGGTCTGGCCTAGTTACCCTCACAAGTCCTTAATCGATGCAGGCTACCGTATGAGGACAGGGTCCGAAAGATATAGTTTCTTCCAAGTAGGTAAGGTATAAGCCCTAGATCGAGGTTGTAACAAGGCACGTGTGGCTAACGAGAGCTTCTGCGCAGGTATTCGCAATGCTTCACGTACAAGCAGCCAGTCCGATCGACCTACAATCCGTAAACGATGACGTCTCAATTTTACAATATGGAGAGAGCGCCTTCTCACAAATTCGGAGATTTATCATCGTAGATGTTAGGCGCGGTTTTGTTTACGCTTGGTGTGTATGCCTTACGGATAGAGGTCTATTACTAACCTTTGTAAAGCCCGATCTCTACCTATGGCGGGCGAGGGACACTGAAATCAAACTGTGTCGCGTCGGAACATTCGGCGGTATACTTAACGGGAAGCAGTCCTGCAATATTTTTTGGGGAAAACGAATGTGGCTTAGTAAAAGCAGCTATCCCTATTAATCCTTCAGATGCTTCTGTCTATATGCACCTAGCATCACGACTTCACTACGCCAAACTATATTTAATCGAGATGAACGTGAAAGTTAAGGAAATTGGGAACGTTGCAGATGACTTCCTCAATTATGTTGCAGCATGTTTCCGAGAAGAAGTCGACCGAATGCCTGCCAACGAGCTTTCATATGGTCTACACTGAGGATATTCAACTCACGAACAATTACCGTTCCTGGCAACGAAAGCGGCCCAATAATCCTTCTTGGCTTTTTACTATTCCCTCTGCTTCTGTTGGAAGCTCGCTCTCCTCGTTTCCGCTGCTCTAGCAGCCTGTGGTACTGTAGCAAACTGGATCTTTGCAGTGTTTTAAGCTGCCTCTACTGTGCTTAGCTTGATGGCGGCGTTCGTGAGAGCTGTATCGAGATGATTATAGGAGCTGATCAACTGGTTCACTTTGTTGTTTTGTGTGATTGTTGCTAGTTGTCTCTGTTGGAGGGATGTAATCTTCTCATTCTTTTTAGATGTGTGTCGGTATTTTCTAGCCGCTGTAGCTCCCGTTTGTATAAGGGAAGTGCGTGGTTGATCTGTTCGCTAATCCATCCTATTCCATCTTTCTTGAAGCGCTTCAGATTCTTATCCATACATTCGATCCATAATTTAATCAGACCGATAGATTTGATTGTGGTATTTATGGGTTCGTCGCCATTTGTTGTGATTGGCGTCGTATACCCGATCCACGAGCAAGAGGAAAAAGCATATCGAGGAGCTGGTACTAATTATTTACTGCTAAGGGCATATGAAGTTATTACCGAACGCGGCTTGGAGGGAGTCAAGCAGAGATATGAAAAGAAAGTCGCGATACCCTGATATGTCAAGTTCTCAAGGTCAAAAAAGCGAGATGTATCACATATGATGTTAAGGTAAATGTCTCAGTGGTTTGTATTGTTCAGCGTGTAGGACAGTTAGGCCAGCTGTGCTATTTCACCCATTCAAGGATGATGCTGTCCCAAAGAATGCCACGCCACTGAGTGTACCTATCAACGGTAAAACTCAACACGTTTTGCCCTTCACGCAGATTTGAGCCGGGCAGCTCATACTGCAAGAACCGCCACTCTCCACTAGTTGTACCTGAGCGGTACAGTGCCGGATCGCTTGCCTGCGTATCCTTGCTGATCGTACCAATAGTAGTATTTCCGTTCAAATAGATCGTCAGTGCAGTGCTCTGGGAGTAGCCAGCAAGCGACACGGAGAGCAACGCGGTCGCATCTGCGCTTGGACGCGTGGTGTTGAAGACTACGTCCCACGTGCCGAGCTTCGAAGATGCGTAGTACCAATCTGATGTTTTTGAGGTTCCGATCACGTAGGTTAGGTTCGCTGGACTCTTTTCGGTCAAGCCGTGCTGCCTTGGGGCGCCGCCGTTTGTAAATCCCAGAGCTTTCTTATCAAAGTCGCCGATCTGAAAGATGCGAGTACGATTTTGAGGCACTTTCCAGGTCAGTGTGCGCAGGTTTGTAGTCTTGCCTTTTGCGATGCTGACACTGCTGGTCGTAAAGTTCGTATACACGTCGCCTAGGGCCCCGCCATTGGACCATGCGTAGAGGCCATAGTTACCAGTGCGCACATGGTCCAAAGAGAATTTTCCAGAAGCGTCTGCATACGTCGTGTAGTAAAAATTCGAGCCTTGAACGAGCGGACGAGTCGAGATGTTGGTATCACCAAGGAAGATTGCGGCACCTGCAGCGGGCCGGCCATCAGATAGGAGCAGTTTACCTTTCAAATTGCCGCGGGAATGGTAGGCGGTATCTTGAATGAAGGAATAAGGCCACGTCTTGCGCTCTTTCTTAGCGCGCTTCTGTGCGTCGGCAACGGAACCGTCATTCTGGTCAGGGGTTAGAAGCAATTCCCCCAATCGAATCAGGTAGCCAACTTACAAGATACCAAAGCCATGGGCCCCAGATCTTGCCTCCTGGCTGAGGTACTGCATTGCCGATTCTAAAATGCGAAGTATCTTGCACGACGTTGAGTTGCACGGCGTCGCCTTTAGACGACTCGCGATGCACCTGGAAGATCTCAGTGTAAGTATCTGTTATAGCCCACATGAAGATGACGGATACACTGTGTTCTTCCCGTAGATACAATGCAACAGTTGACTGCATCCAAACCTGTGGGCAAGACTTAAAAGGGTTCCAAACTTACAGTCAGTGTCTGACTCAACTGGTCCCCAGGCTGGTACTCATATGACGGATGAATATACCACGAGCCAGTCTTATCGCCATATACACCAACAAAATCCCTTTCGCGTACGTAGTTCGAGAAATCATATTTAGTGATGTATCTGGCGTACTTGTCAGGTAGAATTGAAAAACTTCGATCTGTCTACTCACGAGCCATCAGTAATCTGGAAAGTCTCGTCTTGCACCTTAGTCGCATTCGCATATAGAGAGAAATCTGGAAGCGGCGCATCCTTGGTCGTGGTGTAGCCGTTTGTAAACCTCTGTGGATCAAGGCGCCAGAGCGTTCGGAAAATGGAGATGTCTGGGAGCGCCTTATTTACGAAGTATTGGTATGCGCCAGCGAGATCAGGATATACGACCCAGTGAAGGTCGCCAAACGCGGACGAGAAGCTGATATCGATATATTCCGTGCTATTTGATACGATCTCAGCGGACGTATACTGAAGATTGGATTCGCCATCTAATCAATGTCAATGTTGTCTCATTAGAGGTACCGCTGGGAATCATACCATATCCCGCGTAATGTCCTGGTGCGCTTTTGACAGCATCGGAGCCCTGATATTGTAGGTTCGTAGCGTACGTTGCACCTTGCGTCAGGTTCCAAAGATCATTGCCGAAAATCCATTGTGTTGTGCTGATCTGCTGCAGGAATGGTCCTTTGGCGATAGCTGGCTGAACTGCAGTGATCAAGCCAATAAGTAGAGGGCCTCGCATGTTGGTACTGCTGTCTTGATAGATGAGTTAGTCTTTCCTTACCATTTTAGATTCTTATTTATATCTTATGTCGCTGAGCACGCAATTTGGCTGTGATAATACGAGCATCACTGCGATATGCACAAGGTTACGTGGATGTGGAGTGTGTATCAAAGCTTGTTCGAAAGAAGCTGCTCGCTACCGTTGTCCGAGCATTCGCATGCAGGTATCGAGTGGGCCAGCCGTTATCATGCACATGATAGAATTTTTCCGGCCAGATAAGATTCAACTCATGTTGGATGAAAATGCGTGATGCATTGAACTAACAGCATTGCGCTACAAGCCACGAGCAAGTGGGGTGACGCCTTGCCTCTTTCGGACTCGAAATCTTGTCAACACTGCATTCCTAGCAAAACTCAATGCGACCATGCTTCATCCAAGCACACCCTACTCTATGCTATCCAAAGTATGAGTTGGATGGACTGGCAACTATCAATATGAGTTCTATCTTTCTTAAGTTAAGTCGAATTTCTTTTGATAGGTGGGAAATTGGGAGAAATGTGACCGAGTACCCGCACCTCGCTCGGCGGTACCTTGCAGATCAGGTTGAGCGGTTGATGACGCCTTCCGTCTAATCAATTGCACGATCGAGTCAATACGAAATGAGCCAAAGATTCGACCATAAAGAAAGCTTGATGGTGAATTAATTTACAGCTCCCATCGCGATCACGAATCTCCATCCTGAACATTCGCCTCGTACCGACATTCATCATGCGCTGGCCCACCCTGGCCACCCTGGCTGCTCTCGCTACCGAAGCCATGGGTGAAACGCTTCTATATCGCAACACTTTTAATGGCAGCTCTGCACTCGATGGTTGGGTCGCTGAAGGTCCTGTGAACGCAACTGTTTCCAATAACACACTCACGCTTGCGGGAGCTGGTGGCCCAGACGACTACTTCGTATACTGGTTACCCGAAGTCTTTCCCGACCGTATTCGCATCAAGTGGGAGTTTCAACCTATTCAGGAGCCTGGACTTGCCATGTTCTTCTTTGGGGCAACGTCCGTTGACGGCGGAAGCATCTTCGACCCTTCACTGAAGCCACGAAATGGCTCATACCCACAGTACCATTCTAGCGACATTCGTCTCCTGCACGCTTCTTACTTTCGCCGCCGATGGCCTGAGGAACGTAATTTTCATGTTGCGAATCTGAGGAAGAGCCCGGGCTTCCATTTGGTGGCGCAGGGCGCGGATCCCATTCCGTCTGTGGAAGATACACAAAGAGCGTACTACAAGATTGAGGTTGTCAAAGACAAGCGCGAAGTTACATTCAAAGTGAACGATCTTTTACTATTTTCTTTCGACGATACGAAAACAGATACGGGGCCTGTGGTGAGAGGAGGGAGAATTGCGCTTCGCGGCATGCAGCCGCTCATTGCCAACTACCGTAATCTTGAAGTGTGGAAACTGTAATATTTAAATTCCGGTTACTGTATTTATAACCATTTTATATTGCAGAAAAATCATCGTACCTTTCGCTACATACTCAAAGTGCACAAGCAAGCTCGCCTACCATCAGTGCAGTACCTACGCTTACTCTAAGAATATTTGTTACCGCAGACCGTGTTTATACCAAGTTCTACAGATTGAGTTCTGTAATGAATTATCCCGGCTATAGGTTTTGGCTTGTTGAATATGGCTTTGGTGTTTCTGAGTGTTTGATACCAGAGATGTGCAGGTCATGCTTAGACTGCTCGCTGACATTGCAGAATTGTTAGAGAAACGTTGAAAAATTCTCCAGCTGAACGAAATTAATGCATCAGTTATTTATTTACATCAATCATCACCGATATAGTTCGAAAAAAAGCACCCTGTGTCAATCTCCAGGACAATGTTCAGTGAGCGCATTGGGTCTTCCTTCGTAGACCAGTACGATGGACTATTCGTCTCGAATTGCTCACCTTTATGCTTCCACATCCATCCTCCACCAATCAGTTCTTGACATGGATGTATCTAAAATTAGACTTAGGTACCGTTCAGCTTTCCATACTTTTTCAGGTGGGCCTAACCATAGCGCTCAACCGTCACCGTTTCCTTCTGGCTTTGGTGACCCAAGCAACCTGACTAGCGGAGCTAGGATTCGTTCGAGCGACACTTCCTGATTTTGAAGTATTGGCATCATTGTATGTGTTGGCGTTATGTCAACCGTCCCGTTGAGCTAGTAAACTACGAAGCTTGTGCACTGACCTGAGGGTAGGAATTAGTGAGAAAGCGACTAAAAAATAGTGACATCGAGCTTTTGTCAGTACAAAATAAGAGGGGCTGAAGCATCGAGATTATACCAATAGATCTATTCAAATGCCACGGATTGACACCCCCCATTGCTATTATGATTCCCGGATTAGGGGAAATCGTTTGCTCTCGTAATTAACCCACTTCGAGGCGAGAAGCATTCGTCCGTCGAGAGGCCAGAGCTAACGGCGGTGAACGCACGCAATACAGCGATCAATGAAAACTAATGCCGGTAGATGTTACAACAAAGAACTTTGTAGTGTCAGAAAACACTGGTCCCACGACGGAAATCACTCCAGCTATGTACAATTCCTTATTCCGATACGGGCTCCGCATCATGAACGGAATGTTGTTCTACTTTGACATCATCGTTGTTGTTATAGCTCCTTCCATCATACCTGCATGTATCCTACAATTGCATTCTGGGGTTGGGTTTCGCAATGTAAGCACCTCGAACTCAAAATGCATATATACAGTGTTGCAAAACCTTATAAGCGATCTCCTGTGTTGAACCCTCGAGGTAGAGTACACATATTTGAATATGATCCTCGATCTGTTATACGCTTGGATTACCAGTGACTCTGATTGTTTACTTTCATTTTTAGAGATGCGGGACATAAATTGGATTGCACGAAGTGGATTACGATTCCATTGTTATGACATTGAGAGCAGAAACAAGCTCAATCCCGTCTTCGTCGGAACCTCCGAGGCGACTTCACTACCGCCCAATTACTAATGTACACTCATTACCGATACTCATATTCACACGCGAATGGTATCCCACATATCTCATCCAATCATGAAACCGCACCAAGAGCCGAAAGGAAAAAGCCATATTTTCCCCCACCCTGCCATTCTACACACTACCTCTGCGACGCCCCCATCCCAGGATACTCGCCCTGCGACCCCGACCCCGAACCCCCCAATTCCGCTCTCGCAGGAGGCGAAGGTCCGTTTCCCAGCTCCGCAACCTCAGGCGGTGTCCTCACAGAGGGAAGTTCCGCCATTTCGGGCACATTGTTTAATCTGTTTTCCATGCCAGGCCGATACGCCGTGTAGCGCCCCGCATTCGGATCCGTACCATGAACTCCACTTCCTGTTGCGCCGTCGAATGATGACTGCTGTTGATGTCCCGGGGCCCAGGTAGCTTGATTCTGCGTAGGCGAATACCCAGGCGGCGCGCTGCCCCAGCTACTCTGCGGTGTGTGTCCGTGTCCGTTTCCGCCGCCTACACCTACAAGATGCGGTGCTTGGGGTGTCGTACCGGGCACGAAGCCACCGCCAGAATCCATCTCTGCTTTGCCCGGGATCATAGATACGGGTCTTTCTGGGCCGACGCCCTGGCCGCCTGCTAGTTCTGGGACGCCTGGATCCGTCGACTCGTATTTTATGGCGCTGGGGGCATTCTTATGCAGTTTTGCGCCACCAGTGAACTCGGGAGTAGCGGGAGTAGGTGTAAATGCGTCGGTGGAGGAGGTGTAGGGCGGGTTGCGCTTTTGGTGGGCGCGTTTGCGGAAAAGCCAGGTGAGGATGCCTATCAAGGCCAGCGCAAGTGGGATGCCGACTGCGCAGCCAACGATTACGGGTACCTTTGATTTCTTTTCTGAGGTTGGAGAGGGTGACGCGCTTCCGCTCGAAGATGCGGGTGGTTGTATGATAGTGGTGACGATAAGGGTGCTGGGACCTGCGGTGCCCGATGTCACAGATGTCGAGACGGATGTGACTGGTGTGTTTGGACTTGATGACGATGCGCTTGTACTGGATGCTGAGTCTTTAGTTGCGGAAGCGGAGCTTGAGGGTGCTGATGTTGAGGATGGCAAGTCGTCTCCGCTGCCGGTAGCTTTGCCCGTGATAGATGCCAGATTCGGTGCACTCGATCCGGTGTTTGATCCTGCGGTGCCATATGCAACGGGTTCCTGGAGCGCGAAGAAGGGGCGTGGCTCAGGACTCTCCTGGCAACAATCTACGTCGACTCGGTTGGCGTCGCAGCACCAGTTGTTGTCGTGGTTCGAGCATTGAGTTACAGCTTCTGCCCCGGCGGCTTTCATATCTGCGAGACGTCAATGGGTCGTACTGCATGGTCGTTGCCATACTAGCATACCGTATGTGCACATGTTTGATGGACAGCCTGACGACTTCCAATCTTTGTCTGTACAGCTGTACCGTCCGTAAATCTTATCAGGTTCGTAGTAGCAAAGCCCGTTATCCATGCATTCCCACTTCTCTGGACAGCAGGCGGTGCCTTGTGCAGATGAGCATGGCTTCTCGCTGTCGGGTGCTTCCGATCCGTTAGGATAGTCTGGAGCTGTCAGTCAACCTTCGGCGTTGATAGAACTTTGCAAAGCTTACAGCATTGCTGCGCAACGACGATCTGCTGTATAGCCAGGACAACGGCAGTAGTGCGCAAGTACATGATGACCGTCATCGTCGTGTCTTCGAGACCATGAAGTGTCGCAATCCGATTTCAAACGACAAGTTGACCCGTCCAGCCCTCATACGCGACAGCAAGTCAAGCGAGAGAAGAAATAAACGGTACACCGCAAAGTGAAAGAAGCCAGCAAAGCGCCTTGTGCACGATGAGGAACCATGCGCAACGAGCGCAACCCAACGGGGTAACCAGAGAAAAAGCATGGACTTAAGCACCTGCGCCTTCGGTTTGCTCAACCTT
The DNA here is from genome assembly GCA_019828545.1 of Paracamarosporium sp. OC-R06-R3. Classification (NCBI taxonomy): domain Eukaryota; kingdom Fungi; phylum Ascomycota; class Dothideomycetes; order Pleosporales; family Didymosphaeriaceae; genus Paracamarosporium; species Paracamarosporium sp. OC-R06-R3. The sequence continues at coordinate 11,191 of JACVRA010000171.1, read as the reverse complement.
GGCTTCATCACTATTCACCCACAAGCGACTCCATTCAGCGCCCCCTCCATCCCGCCGCACGTCGATCAATCTATCGCGACCCCAGTCACGGTGAGGTCATTGCCCAAAACACCCTTGTACCGCTCCGTTGCAACAACGAGCGCACCCAAAGCGCCCGTGACGTCGTTGCGGGTTTCAGGAACCGAGGCGTCCATCGTAGATCAACACCGAGTACAAAGTGTGTACTAATACTCTCTTTGCAGCGAGCTCTACACACGAAATACTACCTAGTTGAACGAACAGAAAAAAAGGATCCGTCACCGTGTTCTCATCGATACGCTGGGTAAATCGCATACTTCAGAAACCGGCTTTTTCACAAGCCGACATGCCCAAATAGGCACCTCATGCCGCCACTTTGAGCCAATAGCGCGGCCCGATACGCATCTATAAGACACGCGACAAATATTGAGAAAGGCTCCGCGGCGACCTGGAACTGTTTGAAATAACGATATTTGGATCGACAGGACTCCCTCAAATGGCGAGGCTGACACCGCTCAAGAGCTTCCTGGACCTATGCATCTCGTGACAGCGGGTACAACGTTACAACGCGCTGGATGGGGAAGCAAACAATGGCGCGTAACATGCTGGCGCTGTACTGGTGCGGCACGCGGAGGTGGTCGATCGCGGAGTTCAAGGCTGTTCACAGGTCCATCCGTCGGACCAGTGCACGTGACATGTCACGTGAACCCTTACACCGTAGAGTTTTGCGGTTCCCGGATGAGCTAAGCATCAATCACTATCTGTAGTACATTGCCCTGGAGGCCCAGCTTTGTACTTCTTGATGTTTCCTGACAGGCTCCCAGCCCATTCGTCAGTCGAGAATTACAAAACTCTACGGTATTCATGTTCACTATTCGCTTTAGTAAAAGACTACAACCTACGATCATGTCACAACTGCTTACAGGTCGCGTCTCAGTAGCGATGGTATGCGTTGTTGTACGTTGGTGCGCGGCAGTGTACACATATAACCTTACGGGAGTTGTCAGGTGTTAGAACACACAATTCCAGAATGGATTACACATCGCGATGGAAATCTTCTCTAGGACGTACACACAGAGTGTAAAATTCACGTCGAGACTGTATAAGCTGAGGGTATGAGCATAATGCTGCATTGTTGGAAAGGCGGAGACCCATAAGATATCATCCTATCGATAGAGTACGGAGACACGACATTACAAGATTCCCTAAGAATAGACCACCTGACAATTATTGCTGATGTCTTACATATCTCCCCATCTACTTCCCAAAACTTGGTACTAACACACGCCTCTGCGCCTCCACACAGAGTTACCTCGGAACCGAGACTCGGAACCGAAACCATCTTTGGACGGTGTTTAGCGTAGGATTAAAAGTACGCATTTCGATCATATCACATACATCTATTCCGACATCTACTCTAACAAGCCTGAAGCAGCGAAGCAGGGCCCAATTTGCAGATCAGCTCGGATCGGATCCGAGCCTTCGAGCCCCTGAGTAATGATGACTACCTCGCGCTCGGAACCGACCAAAAGACACATACATGCACATTGGACAGAAAATGAAATCCAGAACATTGCATAAATTATCAATCAACATACCAATCAAGTCATGGATATGTCTCAGTAGTGATCTCCGCTTTGACGAGCCCTCCCACCGAGCAAAGAGTGACTGAATGCAGGTCGTCGCATCGGATCCGACTCTTCGACTATGATTACGATTCAATCATATCCGGAACCGATGTCAAAAACACACATACAACATGCCATAGAATCAGAATAGTGGCCCAGAAAACTACCTAAACTAGACAGACGAAAGATACATAAACCAGTCTTTCCCCTCTCATCGCCATCACCCTTCATCAGCAAGTTCGCCTTCCTCTAAGACTTTACTATCTATCTACCTATCGCAACACCACTCATACCTCAATTCCCTTCCATCGTAAAAAATGACACCAACAAACGTAGCCCTAGCCGGAGCAACAGGCAACCTCGGCCCTTCGATCCTCGCGGCGCTCCTCGCCTCAAACCACGCCGTCACGGTGCTAACGCGCCACAACTCGACCTCCAAGCTCCCCTCCCATCCCAATCTCACAGTCAAGCATGTGGACTTCGCCTCTACCGCGTCCCTGGTCCCCGCCCTCCACGGCATCGACGTCCTAGTCTCCTGCGTCTCAACCTTCGCAATCGCCCACCAAACGCCTCTCATCGACGCGGCCGTCACCGCAGGCATCACTCGCCTCATCCCCGCAGAATTCGGCATGGATTCCACAAACGAGAAGTGCATCGCTTTACCCGTCTGTGCGCCGAAGGCCGCTGTACAGCGGTACCTGGAGGGGAAAGTCCAGGAGAACCCGACGTTTAGTTGGACGGCGATTGCGAACGGGTGGTTCTTAGACTGGGCGTTGCAGGAGACGGATATTCTCCTTGATATCAAGGAGGGAAAGGCGACGCTGTATAATGGGGGAGATACGCCGTTCAGCGCGACGTTGTTAAGCGATATTGCCAGGGCGGTGGTGGGGATTATTGAGAAGAGGGAGGAGACGAAGAATAGGCTTGTGTATGTGCATTCTGTTGTTACGACGCAGAAGCAGCTGTTAGGTTTCGCGGAGGAGAAGGACGGGAAGAAGTGGGGGAGGACAGTGAAGGGGACGGAGGAGCTGTTGAAGGAGATTGAAGTGGCTGTGAAGAAGGGAGATTCGTATTTGGCGAATTATATTAGTCCGATTGTGGGGTGCTCGGATGCTGAGTACGCGTGCGATTATACGGGGCATGTGGATAATGAGATTTTGGGAGTGGGCGAGATGAGTGAGAAGGAATTGAGGGCGTTGGTGGAGCGTTCGATTGTGAAGGTACGTGGTGAAGGTGGCGCATAGAAAAGAAGTGGGGCTACATACTACTGCTTACCAATACGCCTACTACCTCCTCGGTTCCGATGTTGAAGTTCTCTTCAGTCAGCTTTTCTTTCTCGCCATAGATTCTATAAAATACAATATATGCCGCGACAATCGGTTCCGCGGAGGACTCAATTCTCCAGTTGCGATGCTTGCCGTGCCTCTCGCGTGGCTTGCGATGCCTCCAAGACGAGGCACCAAACAGCAGGATCCGGTTGGAGTGGGTCATGCTCAAGATGTCATAGAAGGAAACAAACTTGTACTTTTGAAGTAGGTGTGATTACGTTTCAATTGTTGTGTGCTACTCAAAAACAAGATAAATGTGCTGTTTCTCCTACCTGCGCGCGCGACCTGGGTTGTCATTTTGGTACCTTGAACCTCGTTCACAATCTGCAGTGGCTCAAACGTGCGAGAACGAAAGCTCCGAACTCTGTTCAAGATGAAGAAATTTCGTTGTGCAGAAGTCCGCAACAATTATCCGACTCCAACGAACCAATTGAACATCCCGCACACGAAATGAGAATATCTCGGCATAGAAAGAGACGGCGAATACCTGTCAATAGTGCCTCACCGACTATTCAGAGTCTAACCCACGAGAGTCAACTGTCTGATGTCACGCGTATCTCGCCACTGACGGAGGCTAGTGCCTCTGCACAAAGTGAAGACCACACAGACACGCAGTCCCGTCCAACAGAGCTTTCGGACGAACTGTTGAGGTCCTGGGCAAATCATATATTTCGGCACAGTTATGAAGCAAGCTTCAGCGTGTTGCTTGGGAGATACGGCTGCCCATTTGTGTAAGTCGAGTGGTGGCGGAGGAACAAGAAGTCAAAGTTAAGCCGAACAGAACCGACTCGCACGACAACACCGATATTTCCGTAACAACATTGGTCCGGTCGCTTGACGCAAACATAAACAACGATGTAGAGGCACAATATGCGGTACCTACAGCTCCATCCGATAATGTGGGGCCAGCGGTGAACGACTTGATTGAACGATGCCTAGACGGAGCAATCCTGGCTTTTACCGCACGTTGGTATCCGCTGGGCCTACCATCAGCCAACGATGAGGGGATTGTGATAAGGAGCTGGCGAAGAGCTAGGTCTGACATGCTCACGCTTCTGAACCGGGTTTCGTATCGGTCAGTGCTCGCATTGCACCTTTTTGCTCAAACACCCATACCAGTGGGCATATCCGAAGAGGAAGAACTCAGCGGCGTCAGTGGGCCCATTTGCATGCATGCGGCTTTAATGCACGTCCAAAAGCTTCGACAGCGGCGTTATCCAGGTGAGCAATCTCGAGACTACTTTGTGGCATACGCTTATGGATGGTTGCAGCGTGGAAAACTATTTCAGTCGAATCGAACTGCCAAGCGGACGTTCCGGTGGACCTCACTCAAAAGTTTGTGGATCTCGAGAATAGAGCGTATTGGGCCGCAGTCATTTGGGACACGTCGGATTCGTTGAATAATGATATGCGTACATCATTCACCTCGGGTCTAAACGGCGCCTGTGCAGAACCTGCATGGCGGGTGGCTGCAGCATTCCTTGTCGGCTCGTTCATTCCCGAAACAAAACAATGGCTCGAGAATGGTTTCGACGTGGATGATGAGAGCGCCTCCCGGGTCATCGGTGCGGCGTGCATCTGCCAGCTATACATATGCAAGAATATCACATCCCTAAAGGAGGCGCTCCGAGAAGGAGTCGATGAGGATACTGTTCTCTGGGTGTGGAAAGTGCTTCTAGATTCGATCTGCATGTTCAGAACATCGATTCGCCCTTTGCTCGACTCGTGTGCGCAGTACATTCACTTCCTCAGCCAAGTGAATCGATTTGGTTGGTATGAACTAACCCTCCGATACTGCGTGGGTATATGGATCCTTCTAGACGCGCTCAGAGTAGCGAAGCGGTCCGATTTCCTACAACAGATGCTTGAGGTCCGGAACGAGGTCGAACGCGAGTCGGTTAATGTTCTCAAGTTCGGCATCGATAATTTTTACTATATACCGGGACAATACGAAAGCCAAGGTCGCATCGTAGAGTCCGAGGTGGCTTCCACGAGGGTCACAGCTCCGGCGCAGGCTGCATTTGTAGCTCTGTACGCGAGTCCACACCATATCGTAATACTCGCGCAGTTGGTATTAAAGGCTGTCATTCAGAAACGTCGTGAGGCGACACTGGACGATGGCGCGTTCGCTCACCTGTCCTCGATATTGATTGAATCAGTTGATCAACTACCACAAACCTCAAAAGCAGCTCAATCTGCCAGACGAGCTCTACGAGCATTAGTCAAGGAGGCCAATTGTTAATCGTTCTTGACTTTTCCTTTGTACTGAAGCTAGTAATCGAGCAGTTCTTTCGCGTCTTCCATGACTCAGTACGCAGTTTCAAAAAAGGTGCTAAGTAGTAATGGTGCAGATGGACTGTCAGCCCTAGATGCTAGTTGTCTGACAAATATATATTTGCCTCTGAAATGACAAAGTACGTCCTCGAATATAGCTATCCTTGAGCACGATAGCTTGCAAACATTGCACTCCATAACTTGACAATCTCTAGGGTGTTGTCAGTTTAGCTAGCGCTAGTTAGCGCACCAGCGACAGCGTGGTATCGTGCGCCTAATGCTAGTAGCTTCATTCTTGACGTCTTGATCTTGTGGCGCAACACGTGCTATACTAGTTGAAGCATGCATTTGAGTGGGTTGGGCAGCCACAGGACGCTTTCCGCCCGAGGCGCCAGTGGGAGCCGAAAGAGCGGTCGGTGGGTCTTCGCTGTTGGTGCCCGATTTCGAAGACGGTGTTGCGGGTGGTAGTTTATTGGCGTTGTTCTCCAGCGAGGCCGACGGAAATGGCAGCTCTGCGACACTTGGGCCTAATGGCAAAACGAGCCGGAATGATGAAGGTGGATGCGACGCAGGAGAGGGATTTATCTCTGCCTTGATTTGTGCGAATGGTCGCTGACAGACGGTTGTACATGTACTGGCCAGGCGAGTGGAATCATGATGCGATGGTCAAGGTCGGCAGGGCCAGGTCAGGCGTCCCTGGAGTAGATGACTGACTGTTAAGCCATGGAGATGCAGCATGGGCGAGCATCGTACGATGGGTGGCCGTTGGCGTCGTTACGAGCTTAAGCACACCACGGCCAGGGTGCTCTCGTGTGCTCTCGTGTCCTCCAAGGCCTGGTGACGACGGCACTTTTTCGCGAAGCTGTGCTGGTGTTTCAGGCGGGTTCACGCCGGAGAGGCAAGACAGAGGGTGCATCTAGAAAGGGACGTGTAGGCTTCGAGGACGAATGCGATGGCAGGCGGGCTGGGTCTCTGGTAGACGGGGTCCCAGGCGGTTCGAGGCCGCCGCATGTAGCGAGTCCACCCTCGCTAATCTGGGCCAGGGTGCAATGCACACGGTCCGATCTCGATGCAGCCCTAAACACGCCGTTAAAGATGGCACCGCCCGCAATGCTGCCGGTAGTCTTACTGCCCGCGACTCCCACGGCCGACATGTCGATGTACTCATGATTGCTTTCCACACGGGTCTGCCGCCCAAACCCCGCATGCCCGACCCCAACACGCCCCCTCCGGAGACCGGCGACGTCATTGCCCTGGGCGAGCGCGACTGGACCCTCGACCTGCCCGACACCGACCATGTGCGCTTCTTCCGCGACACCGACTGGGCCCGGAGCGCCCTGGGCCCCCTGAGCGCCTGGGACGAGACGCTGCGCGTGTTTACGCGCATGGTGTTTGCAGACTCGCGCGCAGCCTGCCTATGGTGGTACGGCGGCGCCCTCGACGTGCCACGGCAGCGGCTAACAGCAACCACGCAGGGGCGACACGTACACGGCCATCTACAACGAGCACTATGCTCCGCTTGCTGCTGCCGTGCACCCAAAGCTGTGAGCACGCTGGCCCGAGACGCTGCCCCCGCTAACCGCCCGCAGCATGGGCTCTGCCTTCGCCGACAGCTACCCCGACCTGTGGCCCAGCATCAAGCCCTTCTTCGACAAGTGTCGCGACGGCGGCGTAGGGCTCGACTATTCGCCCGAGGACGCCCTCATCACCGAACGCAGGGGATGGCGCGAGGAGTGAGTCTGGCCCGGCGATGCAGGCCCTGGCGCTGACCATGGCAGGGCTTTCTTCAACGGCAACTTCGTGCCCATCGGCAACGGGCCCACCAACCGCCCCCAAGGCTACTACAACTCGCTCTTCGAAGTCACAAGCCAACGCCTGGCCGACCGTCGTACCATGCTGCTGAACCGCCTGGCCTCGCAGGCCGACTTTGACCCCGAGTCTGCCTGCGCCCATATCCTCGAGACCCTCGCCACCGACACCACCGACATACCTCTCGCTCTGCTTTACGAGGTGGATGATGGCTCGGCCTCAGGCGAGTTGCGCCTCCGCGGTCATTATGGTTTGCCGAAAGGCCATAATCTGATAGTTGACAAGCAGAAAATCGATAGCAACGAGGGACTCATACCCGAATGCCGCCGTGCTGGCTCTGGCGTCCTTACCATCGACTACGACGAGCGCTTCGATTCGGTCACCTGGGGAGGATTTGGTTCGCCTTCCAAGGTGATTGGCATCCTGCCCATTCCCATTGGAAAACACATATCCGGCTACCTGATCGTCGGCACCAACCCATATCGACCTTTTGATGATGCTTGTAAACAGTTCCTCCAAGACGTTAGCCGCACGGTATCGAGCATCATGAGCGCCGCCGTCAGCGCCGCGAAAACATTGGAGCGACAGCGAAAGCTCGAGGATGATCTAGCTTTCAGTGACATGAAGCTGCGTCATTTGATTGAGCACGCATCCGTCGGCATGATCCACATGGGGCTGGATGGTAGCATTATATGGGCCAACGACCAATATTACACCCTATCTGGCATGTCAGCAGAAGAGCATTCGGGATTGTTCAAGTTCTGGGATGTGTATATCGAAGAAGACTTGCACAGAGCCAAAGACGCTTGGGCGACTTTAAAGGCAGGCGTCAATCACGTCAGCATAGAAATACGATTGAAGCGACCTTTCATTGCACCCAACGGCGATGCAGAGCCCGCTCAACTCCAGGTTCTAGCTTTTCCGTATCGCGAGGGAGACACTGTGAAATCCATCATGGCATGCACCACCGATATCTCGAGACTCAAATGGGCCGAGACCTTCCAGGCCCGTTTGGCCGCTGAAGCGCGAGAAGCAAAAAGACAACAGGAAGCTTTCATCGACGTCGTTTCCCACGAGATGCGGAACCCGCTTAGTGCAATCGTTCATTGTGCGGATAGCATTTCCAGTGCCGTCGAAGAGTGTCGTGCAAAAATTGCTGAGGTTCCGGACCTACTTTTGGAGACCCTGAACGACAACCTGGCCTCAGCGAACATTGTTATGCAATGCGCCAATCACCAGAAACGGATTATCGACGACGTACTCACACTGAGTAAACTAGACTCCATGCTTCTTTCCATTACTCCGACCCCCACACGTCCCACTAAGATGGTCAACTCGATCTCAAGCATATTCCAGGCTGAACTCAAGTCGAACAACATTCACTACATCGTGACTCCCGATCCTTCCCTAACACAACTAGGTATTGATTATGTGTATGTCGACCCGTCGCGCGTTACGCAGATCTTCATCAACCTCTTGACCAACGCGATCAAATTTGTCAAGACTTCGGAAGAGCCAACTATTTCAGTACGATTTGGCGCTAGCAAGACGGAACCGCGATCCATGTTCGCGGAAGACACATTTTGGGCGTCGAAGACCAAGAACTACGAAGACGTGACTTCTTCGCCGGACTGGGGTCAAGGAGAGGAAGTGTTTTTGACTTTTTCTGTGCAAGATTCTGGCATCGGACTCAAAGGGAAGGAGATTCACAAGATTTTCGAGAGGTTCCGTCAAGCAAATATGAAGACGCACGTTAAATACGGCGGTAGTGGGCTCGGACTCTTCATTAGTAAGGTTTTGTATGGCAGATGCAGCTAGATCATTACTGACTTCCGTAAACAGGCAAAGAACTAACTGAAAAGCAAGGCGGCGAAATCGGTGTCTCCTCTATCGCCGGCGAAGGCTCAACATTCGGCTTCTACGTGAAAGCGCGCCGCGCTGAACGCAGACCCCAAACCCTTGGCGAGCTCTTCCATGAGAGCGGCGGCGTGGGTCCAGCACCACAGAAACTGCACGTCCTTCTGGTTGAGGACAATATAATCAACCAGCAAGTTCTCGGCAAGCAGCTCAAGAAGGCCGGTTGCATGATCGACGTTGCTAACCACGGCCGTGAGGCGCTCGACATGGTGGAAAAGAAGACGTTTGATGTGGTATTGATGGATCTGGAGATGCCGGTGTTGAACGGGCTCGAGGCGACCAAAGCAATCCGCAAGCGCGAGGCTGACGGTGAAGGCCTTCTAGGTCAGGCGATGAAAAAGGGGAGGCGAGGCGGCGTGAGGTTACCCATAATCGTAGTCACAGCAAATGTGCGGCAGGAGCAGATCAACACTGCGCTTGCTGCGGGTGCGGTAAGTTTTTTCGTGATGATTCACTGTTCGGGCATATTGACTGATGAGTCCAGGATCGAGTCATGCAGAAGCCGTTCAAAGCCGCTGATCTGGTACACATGATGAAAGGTCTGGTCCCGCAGGTCGTCACCCCGGCGACTGAACCGAACACTCCTAGCCTGGTTGACCGGACGGGAAACTACTTCACATGAGTCCTGAACCACATAGTGCAAGGTATAGACGAAGAATCAAGGAGAATGGCAGAAGAATGTACTAACAGCCCCTCCCTCTCGGTGTTGTAGAACAACCCGAGTAAATGGGACCACAAGATCTCCGTATTAGCGGACGCATCGTGGAGTAGGCTATGCGCAATCGCCGTTGCAAGGAGAAGGCAAAGCAATCCTGCAAGCCGCTTCAAGAATCTCCGCCCCGGTGGGGGCAACGTACGGGGGTTTAGATCAGTGCATATAACGCCATAGATAAGATATACACAGTCGCACGTAGAGGAAGCGACGCGAGGAAGCACCCGACGAAGGAATACACATGAAGCGAACGGTAGGGTAACAGCGAGAATAAACACGGAAACGCTAAGTAATACCAAAGCGTCAGTCAGTCAGTCAGTCAGCGAGTGTACATAGCAAACAAAACAAATTAAAGCCGTCTTGCACGCATGAAGCGTCTACGCTCCCTGAGCGGGCGAAATACACTTCTATACCACTACACCTGTCCCGGTACCTCGCCTTCTCTGTATTAATCTACGTGCTAACCATGTTGTTTATGCATGCGTACATGCGTCTAGACTAGATTAGACCGGATCAGACCAGACGGTATGTAACAGGATTATTCCATACAAAACCTTAACTCTACTTAGATTCTCATCTACCTTTCTGCACCCTATCCTATCCTACCCTGTCCTCTTCTAATCACTGAACTGACTTGAACGGTTGTACAATATACTATATCTATCTATCTTCTTCCTCGTGCAGAACGCGGAAGCGTATTAACTAATCAATATATCTCCTCCTGGTTCCTCGAGCTGGATTCACTTGCTTGTCTACTTGTTGCGGTTGTAAGTCCTACCTACCTACCTACCTACCTTTAGTTGTCGTTTTTTTATTCGCTTCTCTTCTCTTCTTGGTTAGAGGGTCGATGGATAATGGTGGTACCGGGATTGCAATGATGGTGCGGCGGAGTGTAGGTTTATGTAGGACGATCGAGGGGGGGGGGGGGGGGGGGGGGGNNGGGTTGGGCTTGGGAAGGGAAGGTAAAGGAAGGGGGGGGATTTTAATTAAGGTGGGTTGAGTGAGGACAGTGCTGGTTTCTTTTTCTTGGTTTTCTCCCGGTGGTGTGGGTGTGGGTTAGCTTTGTTTCTGTTTGCATGGTGTTTCAAGGGCATGAGGGAGGAAGAAAGGGGTATGTATGGTAGAGAGTTTGTTCTTAGATTCGGTTGGTGTTGTGTGGAGTGCAGTTGATTTATTCTGCTGGCGGTATTGTGTTGCATATGAAGCCTTCGATTCGATGTCTGCCCGCGACGCGCGACCTCATTCCAATGTGCACGAAGGTGGGCACTGTAAGCCAAGCAAACTCACTCTTATTCTTTGCAAAGGGAACCGTGGTCACAAGATCTCTTTTCTTAGCACTAGAAACTTATTCTACAATGGTGGTGGGATGCTTCTTACGTAGGAGTACAACTAGCCCCACGTGACACACGCTTCATCCCACAGCCCAAAAATCATCGCACAACCACCACAACGCACCCAGATGAAGCACAAAAGCTCAAAAAATGCATCGGCCGGGAATCGAACCC